>NKZA01000036.1:0-128188 GCA_002374405.1 Metschnikowia cubensis
TAAAACGTTTCAAACCACACTAGCAAAATTAAACAAACCAATCATTCAAAAAGGTTCGTAACCCTTCGCACAGTCTTTCAAGCAAGTGGCGTAATGTTTTACACCAACTTTCATCAGAATTCAATGTTCTGAAATCTTAAATCCTGAGGATTGCCATAGATAACTACATTTGGGAGTCTTACAGTACCAGTGAAGGGCTAGGACTGACGGAACTGAAGTGTGACTCTCTAAATTATTGGTTTGTATAATTTGCCAGTGTGGTTTGAATCTTTTTATTGTGTGGTTTGAATCTTTTTATCGTGTGGTTTGAATCTTTTTATCGTGTGGTTTGAATAGTATCGAAAAACACTGTATACACAATTAAACAAACCAATGATTCAAAAAGGTTCGTACCCCTTCGCCCAGTCCTTCAAACCATGGCATAAGAGTTTCACACCAACCTTCATTAGAATCAGTATTCTGAAATGTAAATCTTAAGAATTGCCTCATGTATATTTATGAGTCTTGCAGTACCAGTGATGGGGCCAAACGGACGGAACTGAACTAGAGAGGTATGAAACGTTTTCAAATATTGGTTTGTTGAATTTTGCTAGTGTGGTTTGAATCGTTTCATGGCGCTGGTTTGATAGTTTTCAAAAACACTGTAATGAAAGTTGGTGTGAACATTTGGTTTAAAAGACTGCGAAGGGAGTACGAAATATTTTGTCTCGCTGATTTGAATAGTTTTCAAAAACACTATAAACAAACCAATACTTTAGAGTTCCGTACCTCTTTTACTCCAGTTCCTTTCGGTTTTGAGCCTTGACCAATTTTTCAAGACTCTTAGATTGATTACCTATTAGACAATCATCCAGATTTAACAGTTCATCACATTGAATTCTGATTAAAGTTGGTGTGAAATATTACCATTTAGGGAAAGAGTGTGCGAAGGATTGCGAAACATTTTGTCTCTTTGGTTTGAATAGTTTTCAAAAACACTGTATTGCTGGTATTGCTGGTATTGCTGGTATTTAGTAGTATTTAGTAGTATTTAGTAGTATTTAGTGGTATTTAGTGGTATTTAGTAGTATTTAGTAGTATTTACTGTATTTAGTAGTATTTAGTAGTATTTAGTAGTATTTAGTAGTATTTACTGTATTTAGTAGTATTTAGTAGTATTTACTGTATTTAGTAGTATTTACTGTATTTAGTAGTATTTAGTAGTATTTAGTAGTATTTAGTAGTATTTAGTAGTATTTACTGTATTTAGTAGTATTTAGTAGTATTTACTGTATTTAGTAGTATTTAGTAAACTTCATACTGAGTCTGTTCTCTTACGGCATTCTTGCTTAGGATGCAAATATCACGTTCGTCAGCACATGATTTTGCAGTCGCACGAGCATAGAGTGGTTTCAGCTGATTGTTCCAGATAGAACAGATTGTTTGGGAACTGTTTCAGATAATGCATTTAAAACAAGCGTGCATGGTAGTATGCAGAATATCTGCACGGTCTGCATGGGCCTGGTGTTTCAGATTCATGCATGTTTCCTGCCCATGTTTCATCTTCTTTTCGTGGCTCCCTTGTCCATAGATAACCCAAAACAGTGCGGGGACGAGGCCATTCCGTTGAGGCCGCAGGACTTTTTGCCCAAAAGCGGTGCCCACCACGCGCGCATTTTCTGACTATTCGCATAACTTTGATTGGGTACTGCACACAGAATACCCTCCATCGTATCCACGTCTCTCCTATAACACCCAGATCAAACACCTTTTCTTTTACCATCTTCCACACCCACGCCACGCCACCATGTCTGACACCACCGAATTGAAAACGTTCACTATGGACGAGGTCAAGAAGCACAACCAAACTGACGACTTGTGGATTGTCTACAACGGCCAGGTCTACGATGTCAGCACTTACCTCGACGAGCACCCGGGCGGTGAGGAGGTGATTGTGGATTGTGCGGGCGAGGACGCCACCGAGGCCTTCAATGATATTGGACACTCGGATGATGCCCACGATATTTTGAAGGGCTTGTTGATTGGGAAGCTCGAGGGCGGAGTCACCGTGGAGACCAAGGGCGTGACTTCGGGGAGTGGTTCTTCTGCTGAGGTGGGCAGCTTGCCTTTTCCTTTGGTGGCGGCCGCTGTGTTTGCTCTTCTTGCTGGAGTCTACTTCTACTTGAAGTGAGTTAGAGAATGATAGACATCTTGGGTTAGCATGGCGTAGTATCTCGCGTTGGATCTGCTCCCGATGACTGATTTCCCGAGTCCAGCTTGTGCAGAGTCCAGGTCGGCCAATGCACAAGGATCGTCCCATGTACAAAGTGCAGATTGTCAGATTGCAAAGTGCAGATTGTCAGATTGCAAAGTGCAGATTGTCAGATTGCAAAGTGCAGATTGTCAGATTCCCGATTGTGTGAACAGAGACCCCAAATCCGTCCAGAACGTAATATAATTAATCAAATCTGTAATAGAATGAGACGTTTGTAGAATTAGTTGAATTAGATTAGAGATTGTCTAAAGTGGGTTGGCTTTCCAGATTCCAGATTCCAGATTCCAGATTCCAGATTGCAGATCAGATTTTCCAGATTACGCAGGCCATACTCCAATTGAAACTTACCAAAGATTAATTCACCTGGTTAGCTGATTTATAGAATACAAAAAGTTGAGGGTCTAGCTCAATCTGAATTGAATACTGAATGACTA
Organism: Metschnikowia cubensis; assembly: GCA_002374405.1. Lineage (NCBI taxonomy): Eukaryota > Fungi > Ascomycota > Pichiomycetes > Serinales > Metschnikowiaceae > Metschnikowia > Metschnikowia cubensis. The sequence goes on from NKZA01000036.1 coordinate 2,689, forward strand.
ATGACTAATGACTCAATAAAGTATTAGGCTCTTGTTACGCCAGGTACTCTGTTTCCTATGTTCATTCTATAATTCTTGAGAGGATTCGGAGCTTATATAACGTTCAAGAGAAGGAAAGGTCATATATAGTATCAGAAAGAGAGGCTTCATAATACCTCACTAGGTAGTGCACCTATGGTCTTAAGATAAACCGTTAAACTGTTAATGAGACTGTTGATGAGACGGTTAATGAGACTATTAATGAGACTGATGAGACTGTTAATGAAACTGTTAATTGTGAAGTGGTGGTTTACCTATTGAGATTAAGTATTTGAGCCTCACTGCCTAATCCTAACAAAGCCCTTTCAACGTGGGGCTCCTCTACTACCATTGTATGAGGTCCAGAGAGAATGTTATGTGTCGAGATACCAGCATCTTCTTACACCTAGCAACGAAATTGATTATGCGTCAACTACTCAAGTAGCCCTGGGCCTCCGGACCTCACTGGCGAATGAACAGAGTGAATAGAGTGACAGAGTGAACAGAGTGAACAGAGTGAACAGAGTGAACAGAGTGAACAGAGTGAACAGAGTGAACAGAGTGAACAGAGTGAACAGCATACCTGACATGGAATCCACCAGATACTACACTACCAGTGGCTAAATGCCCACTTACAACTTATTATGGACCTATGATTTTCCCGAGTGGTCACTTCCAGTACATATGAAAGATACTAGAACTAATGGTGTACATAAACCATGGCATTTTGTTTCAACGATATCGGTGTTAATCTATAAAATTACAGTTCTATAAAGTAATGTATAGAGTAAGATTGTGTGTACAGTGTTTTTGAAAACTATTCAAACCAGCCCCACAAAATGTTTCGAACCAAGAAAGAAGGTGTACTCGACTCGTCTGGGGTTTGACTTGATCAGATCTCAGGTTACTGACAAAGAGAATGAGGAGTTAATTGCCAAGAAAGACGAATTGGTCAGTGCCACCGAGATGACTGTGACTGAAATGAGAAAACTCTTGTATCCGTCCGAGAACGTGAACTTGTTGAAGATCTTGGTGGCTGCCCAGAAGGAATTCTTCGACATGGCATCCAAGAGACTCGGCAGCTTGAGGTCTGAGTTGGACAAGATGGACTTCAAGGACGAGGAAGAATAAGGTTTGATAGTGTTTATTGACTATTTAATCCTATACATTGATTGAGACAAGACAAGACAAGACAAGACAAGACAAGACAAGACAAGTTTCAAGTTACAAAACACAACACACAAGATGAAGAGACTCAAAGAGTCAAGAGAAATGTAGCAAAAGCCAAGATCTCGGAGTGCCTGAGCGTGGCCTGGTTGGAGGGATTGAAAAAACCTCTCACTTCTGGGTATTTTCAAGCATGTACTCGTAAAACTGTCTTGGATTCTGAAACACCATTCTGCTCTGCCAAGACCTCCTTTTCCTTCATTTTCTGCTCTAACTTAGCATTCTCCTCCTCCATTCTGTGGAATGATCTGACCATCTTATCTAGCTGGTACGATAACTTCTTTTTCAAAAGTTTGACACCTTTTTCCAACGTTACACGTTGTTTGATGGTTGGTTCCACCACTTTGGCCTTGACGTCTTCAGCAGACGACCCGTTTTCTAGTCTTTCTAGATGGACCAAAATGATCAACACCAAGTTTTCAAGATATGACAAGTGAACAGCGTAAACAGCGTACCTGACATGGAATCCACCAGATACTACACTACGATATTATGCCATATGTTATGTCCTCTAATACATTCATGTCTAACTAATAGCTCGTTGATGGTCCCGAACGAGAGGAATGGCTTATACAACTTTAAGGTACCGGAAAATCTCCTAGAACAAAGGCAAGAATTGTTCTGGAATATTCGAAAGAGGATATACTTCGTCCAGTAATAAACGTTGGAATAGCCTCTACGATCAGCCAGATGCTTCATTACCATAAACAGGGCCCTGCCTAACGTGCATCAAATATTTTCTATTTATAAAATTTATCTTTACAAAATTAAATATTATGGGATACCGGCCAACGACCAACACCATAGAATGCATTACTATAGACTAATCTACACTACTATAGCCTCTACTATACACTACGCTGGTGGCATCCATAAAATCATAGCAAAATATTGTAGTGAGTCATTCCATTCATAGGTATGTATAATGTGTACACCCTTTTAAAAACATATAATGTTCTCCAATGCTACCAAATAAAACCACACCAATACAGTGTTTAAACCCATTCAACCCAGCGTGGCAGAATGCTTCAAAGGGTTCGTACCCCTTCGCCCAGTGTTTCAAGCCAAATGGCTATAATTCCCACCAACGTTCATTAGAACTCAATATTCTCAAATGTCAAATCTGGAGAATCGCCTCATATGTACTACTTCTGGGAGACTTTTGGGAGTCGCCAGTCAAGGGCTCGGACAGATGTGGGGTGAAAGGAGTATGGACCTTCAATTACTGGTTTGTTCAATTGCGGTAGTCATTGTGATCATCCACTCATGCTACTACTAGTACTAGTGGTATTGGTATTACTGGTCATCTTGGTGTTAGTATGTCTGGTATGCTGCTACTAGTACTACAGTGTTTTTGAAAATTATTCAAACCAGCGCAACAGAATGTTTCGTACTCATTACAGAGTCTTTCAAACCAAACGCTCACACCAACTTTCATTAGAATTCACTATTTGAAATGTTGAATCTGGAGGATGCCTTACATGTAGTACATTTGGGGTCGTTTGGGATTCTTTCCATATTCATCAAGGGTTAAGACGGATGGAACTGGAGTGAAAGGGGTACGATACTTTTTGAATGATTGGTTTGTATAATTTGCTAGTGTCGTTTGAATTGTTTTATCGCTCTAGTTTGAATGGTTTTCAAAAACACTGTACTAGTATGACTGGTATTGCTGCTACTGGTCATATTACCCTTCTTCATTACTAGTATAGATTTCCTGGCATTCTACTGGTTACTGGTTACTGGTTACTGGTTACTGGTCTGCTCTCGTGGTCTTTGAACGGATAGTGGTATTGATACAGGTCCATGATTGGGCCTACTGGTTACTGGTTACTGGTTTCCTAGGATGCCTTTACCAGTAATAGTACTGGTATTGGACGGTTGGTATTAATAGCCACTTCTGGTATTTATGTACTGTCATTATTACTAGTATTGTACAAGTGTGGCATAGATTGGTAGTATGTTTACCAGGACTCACCAGACTATCAACTACGACTGTCAACCAGGCTACTTACTTGATGGGTTGAAAGCACTGTGTTCAGCCAATTAAACATGAGACTGGTCCAATTAGAAAATATAGCAGGCCCCAAAATAAATCTTTTGACTCTCAACACCAGTGCTTAGTAACGTTGCTTAGTGACGGTGCTTAGTGGCGGTGCTTAGTGGCGGTGCTTAGTGACGGTGCTTAGTGACGCGGAATTAACAAACTTTAAAGTAACAAACGTTAGTTAATAAACTTCAGGGTGACTAGCACTAACAGTGTACGCTACCCATAGTCTATTAGTACCTAGATGTTGGTCAACGATAGACAGGACCTGAATATAGGCCATGAAGCCTACTCTGGCGGATCGTAATGGCCTTCCAATGCCGTGTTCATTACGGGGAAGTACAATCTCCTCTCTTGAATATCCAGAACAATCCTAGCCATTGTTCTAGGAGATTTTCCGGTATTTGTTCAAAGTTATAGAAGCCACTTTATTAAAGCATCGTGAAGTCCGGAACTCCAGGATTCCAGCAACCCCATTTTCACAAGCCAGAAGAGAAAACTCTTGGCTTGGGTCTTTTCTACTGAGGTAGCTAGTGTACCCTGTGTGGTCGTTTATGGGTATGACTAATAGATATAAACTAATAGATATAAACTAATAGATATAAACTAATAGATATAAACTAATAGATATAAACTAATAGATATAAACTAATAGATATAAACTAATACATATAAACTAATACATATAAACTAATACATATAAACTAATACATATAAACTAATAGATGAAGACTTGATACACTCGATAACTTGATTGGACTAATAGATATCGACCTGGGTATGGTTTCTTACTGTATCGTTCAGTACTAAGTTATCTGTATTCGTTGATGGTTCCCCATGAGAGGAATTAGAGTTGCACATATAACTAAAGAGAAAGGGAGCAGGAAAAACGAACAAAATTCAGTTAGGCAAATGAAAGAACTCAACCTACAACTCATTACTTGGTGTACTCTTATGTGCCAACAGCAGCATATCACTAAAGTAGGAGGTATAAACGGAACAGTCATAGAACAGTGGACTGGTCTTCCCTGAAACTATTAGGCTGAGGAGTTACTGTATTAGGCTATTGAGCCATACACTATTACACCTTAGAATGATACCACGACTATTACACCTTAGAATGATACCACGACTATTACACCTTAGAATAATACAGACTACGAATATTAGACCGATACGTAGACCGATATCCTTATACTATTCGATAGACTGTAGTATTAGACTGTAATATGAGAGTGACTAGTCAATAGGTTCATACATACAGTGATAGATAAGACTCTCAAAAATAACGGGCCATTTTCTGGTAGAGTACATCACCATACCATTGTTATATTGGGTTATTAGACTATTCTACTAGGATCTGGATGACGTAATATCCATTAAATGTGTATTATGTGCAGCTGTATGTATGAACCCAGTAGATTAAAGGGACAGTATAGAATCAGTGACATTATCATCAGCATATAGTTTTGTTACTGTATGTTAATGTTCCTGTATGTTAATGTTCCTGTATGTTAATGTTACTGTATGTTAATGTTACTGTATGTTAATGTTACTGTATGTTAATGTTACTGTATGTTAATGTTACTGTATGTTAGTGTTACTGTATGTTAGTGTTAAGTTCAAAGTATGGACTGTACTACTATTTAGTACTGTTAACCACTACAAATACTGATACTCCTATTTTTTAGTACTAGCTAGCACTGACTATCACTACTGCTACTGCTATTAATGCTATGTCTTAAACGTGCCAACAAAATCTAACACTACAATGACTGCTCAGTTTTGATTCGCACATAGGTCTGGGATACGAACTCTGGCTCACTAAGACCATACTGAATCTGCAGAATAAGCCTGCCACCATATGTAAGCAGTAACCTTGAGTATCCTGAAGCACCAATCACTAATAAGTTGGAAGCGTTAATGAAACCTTGATTTAAGGGATTGTTACCCGATATCTATGCAATTTAGGCCAGCATGGACCAGGATAGTCAAGTGTAGTCAAGTGTAGTCAAGTGTAGTCAAGTGTAGTCAAATGTAGTCAATGGCAGTTCAGTGCAGTCAAGTGTAGTCAAGTGCAGTTCAGTGCAGTCAAGGGCAGTTCAGTAGTCAAGTGTAGTCAAGTGTAGTCAATGGCAGTTCAGTATAGTCAATGGCAGTTCAGTGCAGTCAAGGGCAGTTCAGTGCAGTCAATGGCAGTTCACTGTAGCCCAAATTTCGTAATGTCCATGTTTGTAAGGACTATGCACTGCAAAAACAATCTCTGGATGAAAGACATAACCCACAAGTCACTTTACATCCAATGTGAATCTGGATTTCACCGATACCCATGCGGTTCCCATATTCCCAGTTTATAGCACTCATGACCTTCACCAGGCCAGTCACCAGTATCAGCATAACAAAAGATATCAACAGTATGACATACAGAAACCAAGAGCACCAGATCACCTTCTCCTGGTATCAATCATATCACGATATTCCTCCTGAAGTAAACACTTCTCCTGAAGTCTTGATGAGACTATGAGGTCAATGTCTTATAGCATGAGTTATTCACTGGATGTATCGCTTGGTTAATCACTGGTCCTCCTGGTGCAGCTGTCGTTGCAGATCTGGGGTGGCACAACATTTGAACGTCATTCAACAAGTCCATAGCTAAGCATTAGAGCATCAATAAAATCACCCAAATGATCTTAGTGTAACCATTTCCCACTGCAATGTGCATACCAAGAAATATATTGGCTTCTCCTAAATTCTCCATTTGAAAAGTGCCACTAAGCATTTCCCTTGTTCTCGACACCTTAGTTGACCTGTTACCAATTACCAGCAGATCATCCATATAGAATGCTATTAGTGTAAATGAAGATTTGGTTCGCTTCAGGTAGATGCATGTTCCTTTAATAGCTCGTTTGAAATGCATCTTGCTGACCTCGTCATTGATCATTTGGTTCCACACAAGTGGGGCTTGTTCAAGACCATATAGGGATTTTCGAAAGACACACTTTTCGTCGGAACCGTTCTTGAGCTTTTGCGGAAAGCCTGGAATCTGTTTCATGTGAATGGTCTGGTCAATCGTGCCATTGAGAGGTTTTTTTTTTTTTCCACATTTTGATGTATGATCATTTTATGCCGAGTAGCAAGTGCAAAAATCCGTAAACTCGCATAGGAGATTACTGGTGCAAAGGCCTCTTCATAGTCGATACCCTCAACTGGAGTATAACCTTTAGCGACTAAAAAGTCTTGTGCTTGCCACCATCTCCCAACGACACCCTATAGATTTGACATCAGGGGGACAGATTTCTGGGGAAAAGATTTGGTTTTCCTCATGCACCTTCATCTCAGCATTGCATGCCTCTTTCCAGAACATCCAGCCGTCTGACCTGTGCCTCAGCACATTATTGAGAATCTCATAGGAACCTATCTGGAATTTGATGTCGAGAGTCGGTCCCTGCTCCCACCAGTAACACCTTTATCATAGTGAAATCACTAATGTCACATGATACCTAATATAGACTAGTCTCCATGGACGGAATCCAAAATATCATCAGCTGTTTCTCTGGGAAATTCCACCCTCCTCAATAAACTGGCCTGTTTCCGCACCAGTGTGTTGCGCCATAACGGGCTGGACCGGCTGTAGTCGTGTTTTGTAGCACTCTCGGCATCTGCCGTACACTCATATTGGACAGATCCTTTGCCGTATTTGTCTGGAGCCCTGGAAAGGTCGTCGGGGGTGCTGAAGACTTTACATTGCACGATTTTGCCAAAAATCGCCATGATCTGCTCCAAAATCTCGGGACTTATTTGAGCATCTGCTTCGGGTCTCTGCTTCCAGTACACAAGGATGCTTTTGTGCAGGAACAGCGCCATATATGCCGGTACAGAAAGTTGCTTTGTTCCCGTGTAGCCTCCTTGCGCCTGTATGCTGTGCTGGAGATTCCTCCTTAGCATGGTGCCTTTGGAAGAGAGAACCAGAGTTGGGACTGGCGTATATGCAGTCCGCGTGTTAGCCATGGAGCCTCTTCCCAATTCTTGGGCTCGGAGCTTCTCTCTGAATGCAGCCACACGGGCCACGTGATGCACGTCACCAGATTTAGTATGATTTTGAGCTATCTCATCGTACTGGCGTCGGAGCTCAGGCAGCGTAAGCACAGTGTATATGGCTTGGTGGAGATGGAACTTGGCCTGCGCTCCTGCAGACAGATCCTTATCGGGATGGTACCGTAGAGCCAATTTACGGTACTGGCGGATGATTTCTGTTTCCGAGGCATTTGCAGCCACCCCGAACTCGCCATATATATCAATGGACCCTTCGAGAAGCCGGTCCATGGTGTGCAGTGTATACTTCGCGAGAGTCACCATAGATATGGTCCGGGATGCACGGGTGTAGCACACACAAGATCAGAAAAAAAAAAACGGCTACAAGACTAGAGAGATTGGCTACGAAATTAGAATGACTGGATACAGGATAAGAACGATTGGGTTCTAAAAAACCCAAAAAATAAAAAAGACGCTCCTCAATTTCAATCTGACTCTAGATCTGTCTCTGTCTGCCGGTCTGTCTATATGGAATGGTGTACGGAGGTCGCAGAAATTTCAACACTACTTCACCTTAAAACTACTCCTAAAACCTCTACCTAAAACCCTGGAAATCTCCATGTCTAGTTCGCAAGGCCAGACTTTGAGCCCCCTAGGAGCCACGTTCGGCTCCCGGCTAAGCGCATACCTCACCAACTACGAGGATTTCCGCAAACACAGACGCAGATTGAACAAGTCCTTACTCAAGTTACGCCATGACTTGAACTTGGTCACCAGGGACACCCGAAACTATCGGGAAAACGAGCGAATGTCGCTGATTTCACCGGAACTGTACGCTGCAGACGCCCGCAATGCTCTAGTGCTTCTTCTTGTTGCGGAGAGAGATACCGTGCACTCGTTGGAGATCAAGAGCTTGCTTGAGGTCAGTGGAGACCGCATGGCGCCATACAGGAAGTTGATGGGAAGCAAGTTGAAGAAGGCGGTGTCCACGTGCCAGAAATTGGTATCTGTTGTGGGTCCAGAGAAAAATACGGCCGTGAAGCTTGAGTTCTACGTGTACGCCGCGCTCATAACCGGTGGCTATGCCGTGCACAAGAAACACTGGCTGCTGGCCATCTATGCGTTGTCCATAGCCAGATGTGGCTTGGAGACGTTGTGTGCACATGTGCAGGACGACGAGGAGTCCGAGGACCGTTTTGGGCGGGTTTTGGCCGATGAATTGTTCAGTACGTTGGTGGATCCATCGTTGGGCTTGGCCTTATCGCAGCATTCGGCCCATGAATCCACCACCGACTTGCGGACCATCTCCAGAAACCACGCACGTGATAATACCGTGTCGTGGTTGGCGCCAACCGTGGATCTCATCCTGTCCTTTGATCCGGACTTTTTCAAGGATTTAACGCAGGAGACCGTCCCTAAGGACATCACGTGGCGTCAGCACTCGGCCCACCTCTACAACGATGAGTTGGCGCAGCGGCTTTTCGTGTTGCAGAAGCTCGACTGGCGGACCAATAGTGACTCTATCGACTACGACTCCATCTACTCGCAATGGTCGGCCTTGGTGGACATGCACGCCACGGACTTGGCTAAAAACTATGACGAAGACGATGCCGAAAAGACCCAGCATGGTGCCATTGTCTTGACCTACCTCAAGTACAACATGCTCTTTACTCGGGTCAAGAGAGACCTCTTGCTCATTGAGCACTTGAGCGTGGGACTGGGCGGCGTTGCCAAGGTTCTTAGCACCAATAAGGATATTTTGAAGCTCTACTCATCTATCGTGGGCACCATCGATGAGCTTTCGGAGTTGCCGGGTGTGTATAATGATGAGGACTTGTCCCAGGCTTTGGAGCAGATGGCCAATGTGTTCTCTGCCAAAAAGGCCATCACCATTGCAAACTCATATGCTGCTGCCAGCAAGTTCCCCGAGGCCCTTAAGGTGTACCTCCATGTGGAAAAGCTAGTGAAGTCGCTCCAGGAAGGGTTCGCTGTGCAGGAGTTCCCTTATGGAGTCACCAGCACCGAGGACGTTCAGCAGCTCAAAACCAGTGTTGCCAAGCGTCTTTCCCAGATCCACACCTTGGCCGAGTTGCAAAGTGCAAGTGGCAAATCCGACTACATCTCCGAGAACATCCACCAATTTCCTGCACTTGATGGACTCCACAAAATCGCCAAATTCGACTCCACGGCTGCCATCCAGCCTGTCTTGTGTAAGGCCGTGTTGTTCGATGTGGCATTTAATTATATAGGGTACAGCGACGGTGTGGAGAGAAGTGTGAGTGCGACTAGTGCTTCAGGTACTACCGAGCAAAGTGATAAGAAAAAGGGTGGATTCTTTGGAATCTTCGGAAGGGCCTAGGAGATGGGCATACAGAGAGAAAAAGATAAAGATATTTGCGGGCATGAGACGTGGCAGTGCTATGTGCTTAGAGAATGACTTTCATTTTGGTACTTCAAGATTCTGAGGAGGACATTTATTGGTGTTGTGGTCCGGTTGGCGATGTATTCGGACGGGGCCATGAAACTGCATACGCAGAATCAGACTCATCAATTCATATTTGGTTCCAAGTGTCATAGTGGATAACAGTCATAAGGCAGTTACAAGGCAGAAAGGAGGCACTCCTCTCTTTCCTTCATCAGCCTTATACTACCATTCTCATCGCATAGACAGCCACTCCATGGATAGCATATCTCCAAGGTGTAAGTTCTATGCTTCACATTTCATATACGTGGATACAGAAGTCACTGAGCTGCTATAAAATGGCCAGTGACCAGTGACCAGTCTAGTGCAAGCACTTTACTCTACGCAGTCTACAGGTATTTGGGGTAAAAGTATCTGCATTGGTATGACAGGTCCTACTGTCACAGATTTCCAGTACTAGCAGCTGCTAGTGAGTGACTGAGTGACTGCCCATAGTGACATGGAAACTGTTGCAGTAACCATGGAGCTACTTTTTTCCAGTGTGGATTGTCACTTATCCTAGTGACTAGTGAAACTATGACTGCGACTCACTAGATTTTCTAGCACCAAACAGACAGACAGCACATAGAAACACCAGAACCAAATTAGTGATCACCAAAAATACCAAAATGGATGTCCCAGCATCAAGAGGAATTCTTGCCCTAAGATACTATGCTTTACTGCTTGCTGAATATATTCCATTTCAAATCATCAGATGATCAGCTAATAGTATATATTCCTTATTGGGTTCTATAAGTTCTACAGCTCAATTAGTGAATAGTGAATAGTAACAAATGAAATCGTCAACAGTACAAATGAAATAGTCAACAGTAACAAATGAAATCGTCAACAGTAACAAATGAAATCGTCAACAGTACAAATGAAATAGTCAACAGTAACAAATGAAATAGTCAAAAGTGACCATAGTGACCAAAAGTAATGGTCAAGTGCCAGTTATGACATGCAGAACAATAAGTAAAGTATAATGTAGGCTGGGCGCATGCCGCACCAAAGTTCCAGCGCGACACCAGTTGTCCATCTCCACGTTTCATCCACGTTGCACGTCCCTCCACGGGTTAATTAATTTCTGGTTGTTTCAGTTTGTTTCAGTTTTGTCTCAGTTTTGTTTCAGCTGTTTCCGGAAAGTTTCAGGAACGTTTTAGTCTTGTTTCAGGAACGTTTGTCTTGCTTCAGGAAACGTTTTAGTCTTGCTTCAGGAACGTTTGTCTTGTTTCAGGAAGGTTTAGCTTGCTTCAGGAAGGTTCGGAAACGTTCTAGCCTTGTTCAAGAAAGGTTCAGGAAAGTTTCATCCCTTTCTAGTCTTGTTTTACCCTTGTTTCAGGTAGGTTTCATCACCGTTTCAGCTTGTTTCAAGTAGGCTTCACCATTGTTTCAGCTTGGTAAGTCATTGACTTTCACTTACGTCGGTTCACTTGACATCGGCTCACTTCGTTCACTGACATCTTCATTCACTGACTATGCAAAGAGTTCTGACGCTCGTCTTCTGCGTCCTCGGGCTCTACGCCCTGTTCCTATCGTGGTCCCTTCTCCAGGAACGCATCAACACCAAACCTTACTCGTACATCGAAAACGATGCCGTGTACTTCAAGGCCCCCCTCATGGTCAATAGCATCCAGGCCCTCTTTGCCAGCGTGATTGGTCTTGCGTACTCGTGGGTGGCGCATCGACAAAACCCCCTTAAGGTGTTGCAAAACACCAACGACGGCAAGCGGACGTTTCTACGCTCTTTTGTGGTGATTGCATTGACCTCCAGCGTGTCGTCTCCCGTGGGCTTATTATCGTTGAAACACGTGGATTATTTGGCGTACCTTTTGGCCAAGTCGTGCAAATTGTTGCCGGTGATGTTGGTGCATTTTCTCCTCTACCAAACGCGGTTTCCTCCTCACAAGTACGTGGTTGCGACGTTGGTCACGGGCGGCGTGGTGATATTCACGCTCTCCAAGTCGGGGGGAAAGTATCGCGACTCGCTCAACGACGGGAACACCTTGCTCGGCTTGGGGCAGTTGCTCGCATCCATGCTTTTGGATGGCTACACCAACTCCACGCAGGACCAGCTCTTCAAGACCAAGGCCACGGTGCAGAAACTTACTGGCGCCAGTCTTATGTGTGTGTTGAACATGATGGTGTTTGTGATGACGGCACTGTACCTTATGGTGGTGCACTACGAGTCGGAGCTCAAGTACACTCTAGCCTTTGTAGCGCAGTACCCTGCGGTGGTGATGGATGTGCTTTTGTTTGCGTTGTTTGGGTCCGTGGGCCAGGTGTTTGTGTTTATCATTCTCGAGAAGTTTGACTCGTTGATCTTGGTCACGGCCACGGTCACGCGTAAAATGATCAGCATGATCTTGAGTGTGGTGTTGTTCGGCCACCATTTGGAGTTGACGCAGTGGCTTGGCGTGGCCATGGTGTTTGGTGGCATTGGATACGAGTCGTACGCCAAGAGACCTGTGAAGGAGAAGAAGCAGTAATCAGAAAGACTAGGCGGCCAGGACAGACAGGAAAGACCAAAAACAAGAAAGAAGATGGAAAAAGAAGACAGACTTGAAACCATTGAGACTGTACACCAGGAATGCTATGGTACGAAGGACTAATTTGTACGAAGGACTAAGTCCATGGACAGATCGGTCGATTACCAGAACTAGTTGGAACAGCCGTGCGCCGGAACTTTATCTGTGGAAAGACTGATTGATTACTTGAACCAATACAGAATAGTCGGAATACCGAAAGCTTCAATGGATCGGGTACAAGTTTCAAGGGTAGTTGGCTATGGATGATGATCAGAACCAAGTCTATGGATGGACCGATCGATACCGGTGCTAAAAACGGTTGGTATGCTAGAGCAATTGTCTATGGAAAGACCGACAGAACTGTGCAAGGCTGGACAATCGATTCTGCTATGAACTGTGCAAGGCTGGACAATCGATTCTACTATGAACTGTGCAAGGCTGGACGATCGATTCTACTATGAACTGTGCAAGGCTGGACGATCGATTCTATTATGAACTGTGCCAGAACCGATGTGACTGGAAATTTCTGGTATCCATTGTCAATTGTCTCGGGATGGAGTGGATATTGCAGTCTTTGGTCTACAGAAGCCGATTTGCTGAATTAACGGCCAATCAGCAGTGTATGCGGGAAGCTGGATATCAGAGTGATGTAACATCTGGTGTGTCCATGGTCAGGTACATGTCCAAATCCGTGAACAGGGCTATGGACTCTTGGATGATGCGTCCATGGTGTGTCTGTCGTCCATGGTCAGGCATTTGGTCAGTCTGAGTAGTCTGAGTGGTATTTATTAAAAGATGTGTCACTCCGCCAGTCGTAGTACTCTAGTCTCCATTACACTTTTGTATAGGCTGTGCACTAACAATACCATATTCTATCACACTCGGCACCAAAAGAAATTCTAAACAGGTGGTGGATCCACCATAGGCAGTGTTCTGTATATTGACGTAGTTCAAGTCTACGCTGCCTAATCCTAACAATGGCGTTTCTACAGCACCTCTACCAGCCAGAGGCACCGGAATGAATAAAGCACCGGAATGAATAAAGCAACTTCTGAAAATATGAGTTTCACACGACCTGTCCGGGTTTACACGCCAGTTGGCGGACACTGCAAAATAGCTTCTTCTTTGCTAAAAATGTTTCGTTAGCCACCAGGGTAGCCACCAGGGTAGGTGTAGATTTAGAGTTGGAACCCCAAAAGTTACCCCAAGACAAACCCGTACACCGCTAAGACCTTCATAAGGTTTTGGTTCAACCGGGATCTTCATTACTTTACTTAAAAACCAACCACAAACAGAGTGTCCTTCCAGGAGAACAGGTCCGAGTTTATGTGGTGGACTTACCTGACATTGAGGAGTGTTCAAGGCACAAGAAGACCTTTCGGCATAGAAGAATGTCTGCAATCCAAAGTGGGCTTCGTGACTATGCCAGAGAATACTTGACTCCGTATTTCAACATTACGATGATCCTTTTAAGATCTGAACGATTCGGGTTCATCCGAACACCAATGGAAAATTACGCAGAACAACGACATGCCTACATCTTACAACTGCGACAAGACCCTGTCAAGAGTGACCAAGAACCTTATACGGACACTCTCCAAAGATATAAGGACAGGATATTTAATGATTACCTCTTTAAAAGGTGGAGCAAACAAATAAAACTCTATTAGCACCATTTAGTGACCAGCGCAACCATCAAACATCTTGCTGGAACAAGAGATTAGGCTTTATTCTGGACCAAGTTTAGAAAAATAACTTGGGCTCATCATCCTTATGACTATGTCTAATTCTTTCATCTTGGAAACAATCTCCAGCACATATTCCCCACAACTAGTTGTCCTCTTTGTAGAATACCTTACTCCAATGCCATTCTTGAAAAGGTTAAACACATTTTTTTTGATTTCTCCATGGCAGAATTTATCTGACAAGAATGCAAAAAGTCTGGAACTCCTTCAATTCAATACGTTATTGGAAACCCAAATTCGGATTCCAAAAAGCTTAATCTCTCTTATTATTACATCCAGACTTTGATCACTTACAGAAAACCAACCAGATGCCGGACCGATATTGACATGACTGAAGATTTACCTCCTTTCAAGCCTGATTCAATGCTCAAAAACATTTCTTACTTTAAACCGTTCTATCGACAACGCTTTTAATTTGATCATTTTAGAACGAGATTATAGACGGAGGTCTCAAGACTCACTGGTCAACCTTTCATTTTTCTGACACTTCAGTATTCTGTCTAGTTTTTTTACTTCTCTAAACACTTCAGTATTCTGTCTAGTTTTTTCACTTCTCTAAGAAGTTTTCTCCGAAACAAATTTACTAAATATTGACGACGATAGCGAACAAGTACAGTGATGGAAAAATAAAAAGAACTTTGAAAAGAGAGTGAAACAGTACGTGAAATTGTTGAAAGGGAAGGGGAGGGAAGATGTTAAAGGGACTCCTTCTCAGTAGGGATCCCGCAAGATTCTTTTCTTTCGCCCGTCTTGAAACACGGACCAAGGAGTCTAACGATTATGAATAAAGATATATATAAGAGGCCAGGAAATCCATTGATCATGTATGCAATTTCAACAATCACCATATTCCATGAATGGCCTAGTCCAGCTAAATACGGAATAGACCTGTCTGAGTTGCACTCTCTATCAAGGTCAGATATGTGGCAGTGATGGGATTTTCCCATGAGATGTTGAATGGAGTGTGGGCACCTCGGAATTCAGATTGAATGGGTGCAAAAACACCCGTGCACCCGGCAACCTCAGCAGAAAAAGGCCCAACGCAAAAGACCTTTTTTTGGCTTTTATCTTGTGAAAACGGGATGGTTGGAATCCTGGAATTCCGGAATTCACAGGGTATATTTTATTAGGTGAATAAGGTTCGTGGTGGACTTTGGGAGGCCCTGCTGCCGGACAATTCCGGTCGCAGTCCTCAATTCCGGTCGCAGTCCTCAATTCCGGTCGCAGTCCTCAAATCCGGTCGCAGTCCTCAAATCCGGTCGCAGTCCTCAAATCCGGTCGCAGTCCTCAAATCCGGTCAAGCCATATCAGAACAGTGCTCCTAACCATTCATCACAGTAGTATGCCTTACAGCAAACACTATGGATTCTGTCCAATATCGATTCATGGTGATTTTTGCCTGTACATAGTCACAAAGCATGGATACGCTAACTCCGCAGTCAACTATTTGAATAGCCTGATTGTTCAGATAGTGACCATAGCAACAGGATCTAACACTATGCTATACATTATACACTATACTATACATTATACACTATACTATACATTATACACTATACTATACATTATACACTATACTATACATTATACACTATACTATACTATACACTATACTATACATTATACACTATACTATACTATACACTATACTATACATTATACACTATACTATACATTATACACTATACTATACTATACACTATACACTATACTATACACTATACTATACACTATACTATACAGTGTTTTTCTAAAAGATTCAAACTCATACGATAAAAAGATTCAAACCACACTAGCAATATTAAACAAACCAATAATTCAAAAAGTTACTGTTTTGAATATTTAATTAAGACTTCACATCAACCGCTTATTTCAAATCCTTGATCCTTAGCATTCTTTTAGTCATAAGTACAAAATTTTCTGACCTATCAGTTTGTTTAATTTTGCTAGTGTGGTTTGAACATTTTGCTGTGCTCATTTGAATAGTTATGAAAAACACTGTACTATACACTATATTTTACACTACACTATACATTATACAGTGTTTTTGAAAACTATTCAAACCATGGCGATAAAACGATTCAAACCTCACTAGCAAAATTAAACAAACCAATAATTAAAAGAGTTTCGTACCCCTTTAACTCCATTCCGTCCGTTTTGACCTTATTAAAGGACTCCCAAAAGTCTCCCAAATGACCCCAAATGTACTACTTATGAGGCAATCCTCCAGATTTACATTTCAGAATGTTGAATTCTAATGAAAGTTGGTGTGAACATTTGGTTTGAAAGACTGCGAAGGAGTACGAAACAGTTTGCTGTGTTGGTTTGAATACTTTTCAAAAACACTATACTCTACACTATACACTATACAATACATTATACTATATAATATACACTATACTATACACTATACACTATACTCTACACTATACTATACATTATACTATACACTATACTATACACTATACTCTACACTACACTATACTCTACACTATACTCTACACTATACTCTACACTATACTCTACACTATACTCTACACTATACTCTATACTCTACACTATACTCTACACTATACTCTACACTATACTCTACACTATACTCTACACTATACTCTACACTATACTCTACACTATACTCTACACTATACTCTACACTATACTCTACACTATACTCTACACTATACTCTACACTATACTCTACACTATACTCTACACTATACTCTACACTATACTCTACACTATACTCTACACTATACTCTACACTATACTCTACACTATACTCTACACTATACTCTACACTATACTCTACACTATACTCTACACTATACTCTACACTATACTCTACACTATACTCTACACTATACTCTACACTATACTCTACACTATACTCTACACTATACTCTACACTATACTCTACACTATACTCTACACTATACTCTACACTATACTCTACACTATACTCTACACTATACTCTACACTATACTCTACACTATACTCTACACTATACTCTACACTATACTCTACACTATACTCTACACTATACTCTACACTATACTCTACACTATACTCTACACTATACTCTACACTATACTCTACACTATACTCTACACTATACTCTACACTATACTCTACACTATACTCTACACTATACTCTACACTATACTCTACACTATACTCTACACTATACTCTACACTATACTCTACACTATACTCTACACTATACTCTACACTATACTCTATACTATTCATTATACTATATAATATACACTATACTATTCATTATACTCTACACTACACTACTCTCTACACTCTACTCTATACTGGTTTACGGAAAATGCCTGTATTTAAAAGACTTCCTTTCAATACATAAAACACCTAGTCAGATGTTTCAAGCTCCCATTTGAGAATGGGAAAGCATCCCCGAGAATTCTTGGGCAAATCATGTTCCAGAGGCTCAAGTTAAAGAGGCTCAAGTTAAAGAGGCTCAAGTTCAGGAAGCAGTTTTTCAAAGAAAAGCTCAACTAAGCTGACACTAACTCCAAAGGCCATAGCAAAATTGGTCTCAGACAAGGCCGAAATTGTTGCAGAATCTGAAGCCTGGTTCATGGTCAATCTGTCATTCTGTTCCTACCAGTATTACTACCCACTTGAACGGGTATGCGGGTTTATCTAGGGGTGTACGGGGCTATCTAGAGGTGTACGGGGCCATCTCGTATAGAACACCGGGTATTACTGTTAAGTTCTTTTAACATATTTTATTTGTTGATGGAGGAACCGTAGTGGCTAATATGACTTTGAGAGAGACGTGTTACCGGAAACTCTCCACTGCAGCAATGGTGAGACTTGTTTTAGGATCTTCGAAAAGGTCCACTGATGCCCGAAGTGCCAGACGACCGAATGTCAATGTTGAGATCGGATACCGTAGGTAAAAAGAACAAGGTAAATAAAATATTTCATGATTACTAAGTCGTACACTTAGCAGAATACCTCATAGGTTTAAACCAGAAGTTGATAATCATCTTGAGTATGTTAAATATGATGATGATTGTATTGTAGCAAGTAATGATGCTTGTAAAGACACTGTTAAATTTCTCTCTAGGTAATGTCCCACCGATAGTGGATCGAACAATTACAGTCGGGGAAGTGGAGGAGACCTTCTTGAATCAGAAAAGGCATTAATAAACACCCATGGAAACTCTTATGGAAACTCTTATGGAAACTCTTATGGAAACTCTTACGGAAACTCTTTTGGAAACTCTTATGGAAACTCTTATGGAAACTCTTATGGATGTACGAGGTGGAATGGCGTTATTATAGGAAGAAAAGGGTTATATGTAGGCAATGGATATATTGGAGCCAGGCTACAAGCTACACGGTAGAACTGCAAAGTACCAACTATGAAGAAGATCACGAAAGAAGAAGTTTAAACAGGTACTGATATGGAAATGTGTATCTGTTGGTATTGTTCATCCACTAACCTGAGTGTTACCGGACCTCCACCCACAGATCTAGTCCACCGAACGCAGTGTCTTATTTATTCAATGCAGAGCCAAGAAGCAATGATGAACGCATCCACAAGCCACTTCTTCCTTGGCAACTTTTCTCTCCTCTAGCCTCAAATTCCGAGGTAAAATTTTAGGGTGGATAGGCACACCTTCATGGCTTTTAATCACCCTGAAAATCAAAAGCAAGGGGACTTTTACCCTTTTATTCTACTGGAGCACACAGGCATTGATCAACATGTACCTGGTTTTGGTCTTGAAGATCCGGACCACAGCGACATACACCGGACCTTTAGGTTGGACTCCACTCCCATCAACTGGAGGTTTTGTTTTTCGACTCATTGAAATCAACCTAGTCTCTATAGGAGAACTTCCTTGGTGGACTGGACCTTTAGGTTGGACTCCATGTTGCCCTTAAGTTCCCTTTTAGGGCTCTATGCCGGAGGTAACACACTTCATACATGGCCCGGAAGATTTTCCCGGACACACAATAATTTGTGTTGTAGAGGGGGAATTGCACCCATAAAGTTACGGCTTGCAAGAGGGTAATCTGGTATCTGGAGACACCATTGAACTGACGGTGTCGCACCAGGAGCACGACAACCAAAGCGTGATTTTTCGACTTGGTCGTACACATTGGAACGGGATTGATTGGAACCGGATTTATAGGAGCGGTATTTATAGGAACGGGATTTATGGAACCCTTGGAAAATTACTTCCAGCACCAAGTCTATGGTCATAGCCAGACAACACTCAAATAGCCCAGGAAGACAAAGACGAAGGAAAAGAAGAATCTGGTAAGAGAAGGGAAATCCCTGTTGCTCTGTAGATTTAGACTTATATAAACTCAAGCATGTAATCATGATCGTAGCTTCCATCAAAGAGTAGAGTAGAGTAGTAAAGTAGAGTAGTAGAGTAGAGTAGAGTAGTAGAGTAGGGTAGTAGAGTAGAGTAGAGTAGTAGAGTAGAGTAGAGTAGAGTAGAGTAGAGTAGTAGAGTAGTAGACTAGACTAGTACAGTGCTTTTCAAAACTATTCAAACCAGCGCAGCAAAATGTTTCGTACTCCTTCGCACAGTCTTTCAAACCAAATGTTCACACCAACTTTAATCAGAATTCAATGTGATGAAATATTAAATCTGGATGATTGTCTAATAGGTAATAAATTTAGGAGCCTTGCAATATTAGTCAAGGTTCAAACCGAAAGGAACTGAACTGCAAGGCGTACGAAACTCTTTAAATTATTGGTTTGTTTATTTTGCTAGTGTGGTTTGAATCGTTTTATCGAGTTGGTTTAATAGTTTTCAAAAACACTGTAGAGTAGAGTAGTAGAGTAGAGTAGAGTAGAGTAGAGTAGAGTAGAGTAGTAGACTAGTAGAGTAGACTAGTAGACTAGACTAGTAGACTAGTAGACTAGTAGACTAGTAGACTAGTAGACTAGTAGACTAGTAGACTAGTAGACTAGTAGACTAGACTAGTAGACTAGACTAGTAGAGTAGAGTAGTAGAGTAGAGTAGAGAATACTATTTAAACTATGGCATCAGTAGTCTATATTTGATAAACTCAATTTATGATGAATTCGGACGTAGGTATATTTTAGGTCCAGCAGAGCAAGTGCAGTACATGGCCCTGTGCTGCGCACCAACTACACCAAATTGCACCAACTGCGCTCCCAACTCCACGCACCATACGCCACACACCCACTCCTGGCACATGCTTACGCCTCCGCCGTTGGTCATGCGGTCACATAAATCCACGTGCCTCCGATGGTGCAGTCTCATCCTGTCGCTCTTTCCCAAAGTGCTAGCCAGTGGCTTGCTCACGTGGGCCCAGTATACCACAGTCAAGCAGCTCTACTTGCACTACTACCTCTCGGGGTACTCGCTAGCGATGATGGTGGTTGTGCTGGCGCTCTACCTCCTCTCGTTTTACACGTACCATAAGGTGATTTTGGTGGGTGCCGGATCGCCCAGTGACTTTAGTCTCCTACGCTTGGCTCCAAAGAGAGACTCGTCTCTGCCATACGGTCCGGCATATAGCATCCCCAACGACGCTTATCAGTATGAGGACGGATATGAACCCGGTTCGAATCCGAGTTTGGGTGCGGGCTTGGGGCTGAGTGTGAGTCCGAACTACAATCTATTGGGGTCGGCCAATTCTCCCAAATCCGATGATTCTGAATACCTGGTGACACCTCCACACTGGCTCCTAACCACCCATTACATTGAGAACAACTCCACTTCGTACCGGTCGTGCACCACGTGCCATGTGTGGAAGCCGGACCGGTGCCACCACTGCTCCGTTTGCCAAAGGTGCTTTTTGAAAATGGACCACCATTGCCCGTGGTTTGCATGTTGCATTGGTTTCCGCAACCATAAGTTCTTCATCCAGCTGCTTATATACATCACCTTGTTCAGTGCGGTGGTATTGGCACTTTCGTTGAGCATGCTCTATGGGTTTTTCGTGGATGGCCAGTATGAGGACGATTACCTTCTGTTGAGCCTTGTGTTTCTCATGGTGTTGTCGGTGGTGTTTTTCATTGCCGTGGGGTGCTTCACTGCGTTTCTGGTGTACTTGGTGCTCCGCAACACCACCACCATCGAGTTCCAGAACTCTTACTGGAACGGGCTGGACTCGGGCAAGTACGAGTACGACTCCCATGGGAACAGGCAAAAATTGGGACACATCTACGACTTGGGCTTAGCCAGGAATTGGACCTCCATCATGGGCTCTCACTGGTACCAATGGTGTTTTCCCGTGTCGGTGACGTCCACGGCCTACGACAACTTCAACAACGGGCTCAACTTCTTGGTGGATGAGGATGTGTACCAGAAACACGTGTACAACGCCCAGTTGCAGTACCAACTCAATAACCAGCTCCGCGAATATAGAGACCGCATCCGAGGCGTGGACTGATTTCGATCATCAATAAATCAAGACGAAGTATCAAGACTTAACCGAAGAAGTTTCGAAATACAAGACTCGCGAGGCTGCTAATGATAACGATATGATGATAGGTTATTCTTGTCGGGGTGTTTTCTCAAAAAGAGGAACATCAACTGCTTTTTAGTGTTTGGAGCAAAAATGTGGCCTGGAAAAATTTACATGAACAATGATGGTGATGTGGTTGTCGTACCACTAATCGTGTCAAAGATATGTGACTAAGTCATTCAATGTTCATTGAAGGATCGGATGGACTAGTTCTAGCAGTATACTGACTAAGTAGTAGCACCAAGACTAGTTTATTGACTAAGTAGTAGCACCAAGACTAGTTTATTGACTAAGTAGTAGCACCAAGACTAGTAGTAGTGGCACTAAGACTAGTAGCATCGACTTAGACCAGTCGGAAGAGTGATACTAGAGACTTTGACCAAACACCGACAAGATCTAATAGTCAGAATCTCTTGACAGCAAAAATTAAATCACCAGACACTCACTGCAGTACCCCAATGTTAGCATACTTTATTATAGTGTTAAAATAATGTATTATAGTGTTAAAATACTGTTTAGTGTTAAAATACTTTATTATAGTGTTAAAATACTTTAGTATAGTGTTAAAATACTGTATTATAGTGTTAAAATACTGTATTATAGTGTTAAAATACTTTAGTATAGTGTTAAAATACTGTATTATAGTGTTAAAATACTGTTTAGTGTTAAAATACTTTAGTATAGTGTTAAAATACTGTATTATAGTGTTAAAATACTTTATTATAATAGAGTATTATAGGTACGAGGTGCCAAAATGAATGTGAAACACCAGAATGAATATGGACATTGACCAGGCAACCCTCTCCAGGAAAGAGAGCCTGACGATGACTATACCTGATTACGTAGGGGAACCTTCTTCACCAGAACATTAGTGGTGATTGTTCTAGTACATTCGACGGCACTATGGATTGGAATTGAAAGGAGCAGGATTCATAACACCTCTATGGGTAGAGCCCTGACTATAATGAATCTGGAGTATCATTGTTATTAGTTTATTAGTTTATTAGTTTATTAGTATTGTCATTGCTATTGGTATGTAAACGGTGGTATGTAAACGGTGGTATGTAAACGGTGGTATGGTGCATTGGCTAGTAAAGTAGAATGTAAGAAATGACTATAGAGAACTATACACGTCTATGGCTATGGCTGAGGGGTGGATTATACATGACCACGAATATCACAGACGGCAAAAGAATATAGTACTTGCCAGGATGTAACAAGTACATTGAGGCTGAATGACATGAACACTTGAAGCAGGTCCAAGTAGTATCCAATCAGTGTCTGGATGGAGTAAAGCGTACGGTTGAACACACAATAAGTAGATCCACTATAGACAAAATACTTATATACTTATATACTTATACTTATATACTTATACTTATATACTTATACTTATATACTTATACTTATATACTTATACTTATATACTATGTACTACAGCTACTACTCCACCGAATCCTCCACCAACCAGATGTGCCACTTTAAATTGGCAAGTCTGAACCTCACCAGTGCATGAGCTATACATCATATGAGAGTTTTGATTGACGTGAGTCATGGTTCATACTATAGTAGAGTACAGTACAGTGTAGAGTGTATCGTACAGTTTCTAGTAGAGTATAGTACAGTTTCTAGTATAGTACAGTTTCTAGTAGAGTACAGTACAGTTTATAGGAAAGTATAGTAGTTTATAGTAGAGTATAGTACAGTTTATAGTAGAGTATAGTACAGTTTATAGTATAGTACAGTTTATAGTAGAGTACAGTTTATAGTAGAGTACAGTACAGTTTATAGGAAAGTATAGTAGTTTATAGTAGAGTATAGTACAGTTTATAGTAGAGTATAGTACAGTTTATAGTATAGTACAGTTTATAGTAGAGTACAGTTTATAGTAGAGTGTATTCATACTATAGTACTTTGAATCTGTCCCATTGTAGATCTGGAATCTGGAAGTTTGGGACAAGGACTCATACATGGACCATACACTCGTATGGGTGTATGAATAGAGCTTAAGACCACTAATACTAGTGTTAGGCCTAGATCTACTCACTGCAGTCTGATTCATAATAGGGCCATGGTCCTAGCATTAATACTCAGATGTGTCATGTTGTACAAGACTATGCACTATGAATATATGGTGATGTTCAAGACCAACTAAGCGTATAAGTTTGGGAGTAGAGTAGTAGAGTAGTAGAGTAAAGTAGTAGAGTAGTAGAGTAAAGTAGTAGAGTAAAGTAGTAGAGTAGAGTAGTAGAGTAGAGTAGTAGACTGTAGACAGCAATCTTGGTTACTAAAACCAAATCAATTGATCCCTACATACTCGTGTCTGATAAGTCCTCTAGAACTAATGCTACCTCCAAGGCCGTGTCCTGCACACACGCGCGAAAAGCCAGGCTCAACAGAAGCAGAAATCTCACTCCCCAACTCCACTCTTCTGGTCTCTTCCCAGTACCAAAAAATACACAAATTCTACAAAGGCACCCCAAAAGAATACCAGGGTGTACGGGTTTTCCACTGTATCAAGTTTTCTTAAGTTGTTGAGTTGACACTGGAACTGACGTTTATTGACACTTCTTGAAATCTACTAGGTCAACACGGCCCTTCTACTTCACCAGATGTATGTGCAATTACCCTTTGACGAGTTCAAGGTGGACCCGTCCAATAAGAAACGGGTGGCGTATTTCTACGACGCCGATGTGGGCAATTATGCCTACGGAGCAGGCCATCCCATGAAACCCCACCGTATAAGAATGGCCCATTCGCTCATAATGAACTATGGGCTCTACAAAAAGATGGAGATCTACCGGGCCAAGCCGGCCACCAAGCAGGAGATGTGCCAGTTCCACACCGATGAGTATATCGACTTCTTGAGCCGTGTTCTGCCGGACAACTTGGACCTTTTTGCCAAGGAGCAGATCAAGTTCAATGTGGGCGATGATTGTCCTGTTTTCGATGGTTTGTTCGAGTACTGTGGGATCTCAGGCGGTGGGTCCATGGAGGGGGCGGCCCGCTTGAACAGGGGGAAGTGTGACGTGGCAATCAACTATGCCGGAGGCTTGCACCATGCCAAGAAGTCTGAGGCCTCGGGGTTCTGCTACCTCAATGACATTGTGTTGGGAATCATTGAGTTGTTGCGCTACCATCCTCGGGTTTTATACATTGATATTGACGTTCACCATGGAGACGGTGTGGAGGAGGCGTTTTATACAACGGACCGTGTGATGACTGCGTCGTTCCACAAGTACGGAGAGTTTTTCCCTGGAACTGGAGAATTGAGAGATATTGGAATCGGCAAGGGTAAGCACTATGCCGTCAACGTGCCGTTGCGGGACGGAATCGACGATGTCAGCTACAAGTCCATCTTCGAGCCGGTGATCCAGAAGATCATGGACTGGTACCAGCCGTCGGCCATTGTGTTGCAGACGGGAGGAGACTCGTTGAGTGGTGATCGCTTGGGCTGCTTCAACTTGAGTATGCGTGGCCACGCCAACTGTGTGGACTTTGTGCGGTCGTTTGGCGTGCCGTTGATGGTAGTTGGAGGAGGAGGCTACACCATGAGGAATGTGGCACGGACATGGGCCTTTGAGTCCGGCTTGCTCAACGACGTGGTGTTGCCTTCGGAGTTGCCCTACAACGAGTACTACGAGTACTACGGGCCCGACTACAAGCTCGATGTGCGGCCTTCCAACATGTACAACGCCAATGCGCCGGACTTCTTGAACAAGATCTTGACCAACATCATCCACAACTTGGAAAACACCAAGTTTGCGCCGTCCGTGCAGATGAACGAGGTGCCCCGTGATGCCGAGGACTTAGGCGACGAGGAGGAAGACACGCCCATGTCCATCGATACAAAGGGCGGTTCCCAGCAGGCGAGAGACGAGCACATTGTACCAGACAACGAGTTCTACGAGGAGGAGGATCACAACCCCGGAGAAAAGCACATTGGCGTGGACTCCATGGACGTGGACACGCCCGTGCCCGAAGCACGCAATGGCGAGCTAAACGGGGCCCAAGCCAAGCGGCCCGAGTTGACTGACGAAGAGAAGTTGGAGATAGACTCCTTGAACAAGGAGGCGGACCTGTAGTTTGTTTATAATGTATCTTATCACGAATAGAGCCCCGGCAATAGTCAGTTTAGAACTGGAACTAGATATAAGTACTTTGACCCGGAGACAGCAGCGACCATGGCCTAATTCTTTCAGACGTGCAAGCAGAGAGGCTACTACTAAAACCACATAAAATTGCAGTCCAGACACTCCACTCTAAATTGTTACCTGGTGATCTAAGTAAGGCTTCTGCTGTTCCTGTATATGCAGCAGCAGCATACTCACTAGTCACGGCACCTCTCCACACCTCAACAACACAATGCTAACTACACTGTGCAGATGGGCCTTGACCGCCACACGGAGCCTCCGCACTTGCTACCCACGGCTACGACCGGTAATTGAGCCGCAGGGCCCGAAACCACCGCCAAAACCACCCTTGACTCTCCGCTCCTGCACAGAGCTCCAGGGCAGAACCATCCCCGAGTACATTGGGTCTCCCCACTCCAAGCTCCGGAGTGTGATTTGGCGTAACCCGCTTCAGAACATCTACGTGGTTAAGAAACCGTGGAATGATGGCGTCAAATCGGCCATGGTGCAGTTTATTGACTTCATTAACTCCGAGTACCCTTCGTTGAATGTCATTGTATCCGAGGATGTAGGGGCCGAGCTCCAGGAGGTTTACAGTGAGAGGAGACAGGAGTCCGGAATGGGCCAAAAAGTGTGGGAAAAATCGGAGGTTCCATTGAAAGCTTCAAAGCTGAGTCAATTGAATCACCAAAGTGATAGTGTTCCAAGAGATAGAGACATATTTGATGGGAAGAGGAATAGAGATAAGACTCATCGAGACATGGCCGCATCTGGATCTCTGGGGCCTACGATTTATACGGGAAGTGTGGCGGAGATTGTGGCCAAAACAGACCTCATAGTGTCGCTTGGTGGAGACGGAACCACGTTGAGAGCAGTCTCGGCTTTCCTGAACGGACTGGTGCCGCCCGTGCTCTGTTTTGCACTCGGGACGCTTGGCTTTCTTCTCCCGTTCGACTTCTCCACTTACCGGGAAACCTTCCGGTCGGTATTTGAGTCCAGAAGTAAGGTCATGCACCGTATGAGACTCGAGTGTCACGTGGTGCGCCAGGACGTGGACGAGATCCAGTCGGACTCCCGCCAAATGGAGAAGGAGCAGATCATGGAGTACGAATTGGCTCATTACAAGCAACACCACGATGCTACCATGCTCTATGCCATGAACGACATCTTGCTCCACCGAGGTTCTGCACCCAGCTTGATCAAACTCGATATCTACATCGATAGTGACTTTTTCACCACCACCAGTGCTGATGGTTTAGTGTTTGCTTCTCCCACGGGCTCGACGGCATACTCATTATCTTCGGGAGGCCCTATTGTGCACCCGTTGGTGCCGTGCATTCTCCTCACACCCATTTGTCCGCAATCGCTCTCGTTCCGACCCTTGGTGCTTCCGGCCACTCTGCATGTGATGATCAAGTTATCCAACGATAACCGCAATGAGCTGGTTAAAATGACCATTGATGGTATTCCACAGCCCAACTTGAAGCCGGGCGATGAGATCCATGTGGTCAGTGAGAACGGTACAATTTACATTCCAGGAAACCACCAGCCGCCTAAAACACTCCGGTCTCGCCATACGTTTGACGATTACATCGAGCCGGGCAATTCGGCCAGTGGTTCTGAGAATAACGTGGACAATGGCATTTTTTGTATTGCCAAGGGCGAGAACGATTGGACCATTGGCATCAATGAGCTCTTGGGCTTCAACAGCTCGTTCCGGGGTAAAAAGCGGTCGGGATAGAATCTAAGGATTGAGCATTCTAGTATCTGAATTCTCTCTCACGAAGAATCGGCCTCACCTTCTATTACCAAGGATGAATGTCTGGTCCTTTTCAGGCCAATGCCATATTCAGGATCATTTGTTGCCTTAAGGCCTTAGGATGGGCCTGTGTATGCTTTTATGCAGTCACCGAGATACATCTTGCCGAAGTGCTTGTGTTTGAAAAGAGAATGTTCGATTCAAAAAAAAAATGACATCACCGGATCTACTTGGATGTCAATAGAAAGGCGAGATTCCATTGCTGCCGTGCTTGATATTTCGGCTAATTACCTTCTGGTAACAGTTATAGTGGGGATCTACTGCTTGTCTTTCACCAAGAAGGTCTATTCGTCAGGCTCCGACTTGAACATTTCTGAAGAGGACTAACGAATCATAGGGGCCATGTGATCTGGAAATTTTGTTCAAATCTGACCAAGGTATGTGAAGAAGACCTGCATTAGACGACAATTAGACAACAATTAGACAACAATTAGACAACATTCGGACAAGAATAGATCCAGGAGTCGGTCTAGGAACCAGGTCTGAAATTACATTATAAAGTGGATCTACGAATCAGATCTAAGGATTAGATTACGGGATTACCGTTGGACCATATTGTTAGTGGGTGGTGCGCAGCACTGGTGTTGTCCAAGTGCTAATTCTAAATGACTTGGTCATGGAGAATTAATTGGCCAACCATCGGCGTTTCCATTCTGCCATTTATTGCATCGCCATCTAGTATTAGCTTATTGGTCACGTGTTAGTTAGTAAATCCATAGAAAACTCAAAGAATACAAATTGAGTCGAATGGAAAAAATACCACTTCCAAAACTTTAAACGGCAAACTGCAAACTAAAAACGGCAAACGCAAACTCCAAACCTAAACTTCGAAACCCAAAAAAAATCCAGGTCATCCGGTTGGGCTCTGGATTGTAGGCACCAATGGTGGTCTACATGGCGACCATAAGCAGTGCCAGGAGTGGAAAGGCCCCGGCCGGATCGGGACGGGCGCACGTGATATAGGGCGCGAGGTGGCGCCATCAACCACGTCATTCTAAATCGAGATGCAAGTGCGAGCAAAAGAGTGCGAGCCCGGGGCATCCGTAGAGGTTGCGAGCGCGGAGAAAGGAAGAAAAAAAAAAACCAAAGGCACCAAAAAAAGACCAAAAGACACCTGAGCGTTGCGAGCCCCGTGGTCTAGGCCACTAATATCCAATTTAGCCCAAATAGTCAGTCAAGTCAGTCAATCAAGCCACTCTTCAAATTGCCCAATTTAGTCAACCAAGCCACGCAATGAAACTAGACCAGTTCAGTGGAGTCTGTCTCATTCTATCGGCCCGTCGGTCAGTCTGTGTCAGTCTAACTTTTAATCCAGGTCAGTCTTAACTTTAGCCCACTCTTGGGCCACTCTTGGTCCATTCTTGGCCCATTCTTGGCCCGCTCTTGGCCCGCTCTTTTTTCAACTATGGCCTTTCGCTAGGCTAGCAACCAATACTGGCCCGGAAAAGCCGCACGGACCCCGTCCGCCCCCTTCCTTTGAATTTCTCCCTCCACTCAATTGCACCCCCTTCCGTTTGCACCCCTCACCTTCACACCCTTTTGCATCCCTCCATTTCCCCTTTCACTAAAACCCCCTAGTGCTGTCTAATCCGCTTTATACTCACGACCCTTTGTTCTCTCTTTGCTCGTCCCTTATTTGTCCTTTCCGGCATGCAAAGGACTGTCTGATAACTGCAAGTGGCGTCCAAAAAAGCTAAAGAAAAGAGAGCCGTCAAAAACACCAAGAAAAAGCGGCCTCGAAAAAAGGCTCTTTTGAAAGCGCTGGCGCGATCAAAATAGGCGATAAGCGGCACGCGCTCCGCTTGCATCGCTCGTTTACTTTCACCCACGACTTTTTTCTGCACGCAGCCTCCCAGCAATCCGCAACCTCTATTCGTGCCTGGCCTGCACCCGGGCCTCCACTAGATGTCCGTGAAGCCCATTGTCACCTTCCTATTCACTAGTCACTAATCTTCACTATACTGGTAACAATACCACTATAACCACATAGTGTCCTTTAGTCGCTCTAGTCGCTCTAGTCACTCTAGTCACTCTAGTCACTCTAGTCACTCTAGTCACTCTAGTCACTCTAGTCACTCTAGTCACTCTAGTAATATACTATGCTCACTCCACTACTCGACTCTCTATGCTCACTCTACTCACCACCTCACTAGACTGTCACTATCTCACTTTACTCACTAGACTGTCACTATTGCTGTCACTGCATACACTACTTGAATTATAATACTCAACATACTACACTGGCTGCCCTTTGCTGCACTACAGAAGAATACAATAAATGGGTCTACTGTGACATTTCAAGTGTAATAGGGATCAAAGTTTAAAGTGGAGCACGATGGTGTTGCCAGCACAAGCTTCTTATCCACGCACCAATCCACGCATCTCGCAATAATTCTTCAGGACAATCAATCATTCTTCTAGACAATTGGTCCCCACTCTCGCTCATTGCATAATCTCCGAGCTTACATTATCACCAGTAGCCACTAATAATTATGAAGCAATCATTAAATAATTCAAGTAGTCACTGATAATTATGAAGCAATCATTAAATGATTTAAATAGTCACGAAATTATTTGACCACTCATACTCACTAATGGCCCCGATATAATCACTACATTATCACAAAATAATCACTACATAATCTCCATTGATTCCCATACACATAATATGAATTTCTGTAGCTTACGTTTCATTCATTTTAGAGTCATTATATTTTCTGCGGATATAAATATAACTCGTATACATTTAGCTCGTACATTTAGCTGTATACATTTAGTTCGTAATTGGGTATTGATATATATCCATTTTTTGTGTATATTTGTGTATATTTAAGGACGTTGTATTAGGTGTACTTGATACTTTACTTCTAGCACTGTCTTTTACTCCCACTTTTACTCCCATTTTTACTCTCACTTTTACTCTCACTTACTCCCACTTTTACTCTCACTTTTACTCTCACTTTTACTCTCACTTACTCCCTCCCTTACTCCCACCTTTACTCTCACTTACTCCTTGCTCCCACTTTTCCGTCCCTAGTCTTTGCCACAGTCCCAGACTGCCACACCCTGGCTATGGTGGTATGGTGAGTGTCCTTCGGGGCACATCCGGATAACCACACCGGTATGCCTGTATGGCCCGATCTCTAGACCACAGAAGAGCAGGCCCATTATTTGTAGCCATGGCCGAAACTCAACCTTGTCAACAATGGGCCGTCCCCATTATTACCCATTATTGCCCATTATTGCTCGGTTCCTCAGTCCATTCTTCTATGTGCACTTTCGCTTTGTTGGTTTCTTTTTGGCGATAGTGCGACGATTGTCGTATTTGTCTGCTGCGCTGCATAGGAGGCTATTCTGAGTTGTTTTTTTTATTTTTGGTTTGTCTGTTTTTTTTTTTACTTTTCTTTTTTTTTTTGGCTTCCTCTTTCCTGGGCCTTATTTTCTATGCTTTATTTTCTCGCTTTTTTTTGTTCCGTAAAATCGCGCTAACCTTACACCGTTGGTTTTTTACTTTCCTTCCGCCGCCCTGCCCCGTTTTTTTTTTCCCTCCTCCTCCGCCCTGCCTGTTTTTTTTTTTTCGTCTTCGCCCCACTGCTATCCCCCTCCATTCCCCTGGCACTGTCTTCTCCGCCCATAACATCCACTGCTCCTGCCTCCTAGTCCCAGTGCTTGCTCCAACTTAGCGTTTCATCTAGTGTTGTGTTTTTTGGCCTCCTATTTCGGTCTTGTACATAATCGACGCCGGGCCTCATTTCCAGATTCAAACTGCCCTCCCCTCCATTTTCCCCAGCTTCGCTAGCTCCACAATCCTTCCCTATTGCCATTGCCTGCCATGTCCTTGCCCGTGCAGATGGCCATGAAGTCCTCCAACATGGCCCATTCACCTGCAAACTTGCCGCTCCAGCACCAGATCCAGATCTTGCCCCACGCCGCACAAGCCCAGGCCCAGGCCCAAGCCCATGCCATGGCCCACGCCTCGTCACAGCAAACCTCCTCGCAGAACGGCGAGGTGTCGTCGCTCTTACTGGAAACCACCAGCTCCACCTGGCTTGCTATTGGCTCGTTGGCTGAGCTGCTCGGCGACTTGGAGAAGGCCTCCGTGCTGTATGAAACTGCTTTGAGACACAGTCCCAACAACCCGGATGCCTTGACCCGCTTGGCCACCATTTTCCGCTCCCGGGACCACTTTCTAAAAGCAGCTGAGCTCTACGAGCAGGCTTTGAACTTCAACCATGAAAACGGCGATACCTGGGGTCTTTTGGGCCATTGCTACCTCATGATGGACGACTTACAACGTGCTTACGCCGCCTACCAGCGGGCGCTTTACTACTTGGATAACCCCAACGTGCCCAAGTTGTGGCACGGCATTGGCATTCTCTATGACCGTTACGGCTCCTTGGAATATGCTGAAGAAGCCTTTGTGCGTGTGTTGGACTTGGACCCAAACTTCGACAAGTCCAACGAGATTTACTTCCGCCTCGGTATAATATACAAGCATCAGGGCAAGTTGCCGTCGGCATTGGAGTGCTTTCAATACATTCTATCCAACCCGCCCCACCCATTGACCCAGCCCGATGTGTGGTTTCAGATCGGCTCTGTTTTGGAGCTGCAAAAGAACTGGAATGGTGCCAAAGAGGCATATGAAAAGGTCTTGGAGGTCAATCCAAACCACGCCAAGGTGTTGCAGCAGTTGGGCTGCTTGTACTCGCAGGCTGAGGCCTCGCCATCTAGCTCGCCCGATACCCACCTGAGACCCTTCAAACAGGACTTGAACATTGCCTTGAAGTACCTCACGCAGTCCATTGACATTGACTCCACTGACGCCCACTCATGGTACTACTTGGGCCGGGTGCACATGATCCGTGGAGACTTCAACGCAGCCTACGAGGCTTTCCAACAGGCCGTCAACAGAGACTCGAGAAACCCCACGTTCTGGTGCTCTATTGGTGTGCTCTATTACCAGATCTCGCAGTACCGTGATGCCTTGGATGCCTACACTCGAGCTATCCGCTTGAACCCTTACATCAGTGAGGTGTGGTACGATCTCGGCACCCTTTACGAGACCTGCAATAACCAGATCTCCGATGCTTTGGATGCTTACCGCCAGGCAGAGAGGCTAGACCCGGGCAACCCTCATATTAAGGCCCGTCTAGAACAATTGATCAAGTACCAGCAAGACGGAAATACCCATCCTCCACAACCTCCGCCAGTTAACCAGCAGCCTCGGTTGCCCCAGGGTATGGTATTGGAAAGCACGCAGCAGCAGGCTACTCCAGGACCCCAGCAACTCCATCAAGGTCCTCAGCAACTCCATCTGGGTCCTCCTCCTCCACAGCAGCACCCTAGCCAACCCATGCCGTACCATCAGCAACTCCACCACACGCCAGCAGCTCCTCCAGCCAGCCTGCAAGTAGTGCCACAGCCATTTCAGCCTCTGCACCCAGTGCAGCAGATCACCCATCAGGGACCTCCGCAAAACCCCGCACCTCATCCAGAAACCGTTTCTCATAGGCCTTCGCCGCAGCCACAACTACGTCAGGAAGCTCCTCCGGCTCCTCTCAACAGCAATGGGGCCAAGGTCGAAGTTCCTGCAGTCAACCTCGATAAAAGCAACAAAAATGGCACGATTAAAAGAGATCTTGAGCACAAGTTGGACTCTAAGATCGTGAAAAAGCCCAACACCGAAGTGTCTGACAAACCCGTGTCGGAAGAAGCCTTGGTTAAGCCAATAAGTGGGCCTGCAAACAGTGTGGAGAACAACGCAGGGCATGGGACAGCTCCCACCGAAACGGACAGCACTCCCAAACCCGCCACTGAAGAAACAGTCAAGGTAGAGGTGACCGCGCCAGCACCGGTGCCAGCGCAGGGAACAGAGTCTGAAGAAAAAACTAAGAGTGAGGAATCCATCGCAGCCAAGTCCAAGACCGCATCGCCCAACCCTAAACCTCTCAATCTAGAGAGAAGTGCGGCGGAGCCCGTGAACATGGCGGATGACGATGACGAAGAGGAGGATGAAGAGGGCATAGCACCCGAGCCTCCTTTGAGAAAGGTCGAAGAAGATGAGAACTACGATGACGAGTAGTGTTGTGAATGAGTCCAGTGATGTCATAGACCTTACAATAGATAAACACTGCAGTG
Source organism: Metschnikowia cubensis (assembly GCA_002374405.1). Taxonomy (NCBI): domain Eukaryota; kingdom Fungi; phylum Ascomycota; class Pichiomycetes; order Serinales; family Metschnikowiaceae; genus Metschnikowia; species Metschnikowia cubensis. Next base: position 36,329 of record NKZA01000036.1, read on the forward strand.
AGCGTAGAAGACTAGGAAGAAGATCGGGCTTTATAAAGGCAATTATGTAAATGAAGGACAGACCAGGCGTTACGAATGACAATTCTATGTAAATGCACCAGGAAAGGAAGGCTTCTGGGGCTCCTTCTCAGTCTTAATGATCGTAAGGTCCGAGAGTTGTCTGCATTTCTGGTAGCACAAGAACAAGTTGGACGCATCCTTGGCCACGGCCAATATGCCCATGGTTAACAAGTTCAGTAAGAACGGTAAGTCTGACACTGACGAAAAGTACGGCACAGAACGAAGCCCCAAGCACACGGCCTTCCCTAGGTACGACGCCATAAATGGCCACATCACCGTGGTCACAAACGTTACTACCCCCAGTCTCACCAAAAGCGTATCAGAGTAGTCATGCACTAGACACGCCTTGGACTTGTAGAGCATGTGGAGCACCTTGCAGTGGATGTAGGCATAGAGGTGTTTTTCCTTGAGGAGCAGTAGGATGGAGTTCAAGGACCAAGATTTTTTAGCATGGTTGATTTTGGCCCCCAACAAAAGCGAGAGCCCCGAGATCCGGGACTCCAACATCTCTAGCCGGGCGTAATCCTTGGGAGAGAGAGAGTCGGCCAAGTCTTTGGGGCGCACTGCACGGGCCATGGAGAAGTGCACTCGGTTGAAGGTTTGCCGGTATAAGATATCGTAGGCCCACCTAAAGGGCACGACCAAGGCCACCAAGACCGAGGGACTGGTCCAGTTGATATTCTGGAGCAAACGACGGCTCTTTAAGAGATCCAAGAGAGAAATCCCGTTTGGATGCAGGATCACCGCCTTAGCATTTCTCCATAAGGACTTCGCCAACACGTGGTTTCCCAAGGCCGACAAAAAGTTACATATAAGTAGCTCATTGAAGATCTCGGGCCACACGGGGCCTTTGCGTCGTTTGAAGAGGCAGTCCATGAGCAGCAGGCCTCGCATGCGGTACATGATCACGGGAAGAAGTGAGATCTGGTGCAACTTGACCTGGTTGGAGGCCGAAACCGCCAGGGAATTGGCCCATACAGACCCAACAGCCGGCAGAGGCCTTAGCGAGTCCAAGAACCCAGGTGACACTGCTCTCACGATATTGAGGCCACATACCGTTAGGCTAGTCACACCCACAGAGATTATCCCTGCACTAGCACCCAAGAGACCCAAGGCTATGGTGGAGTACAGCGCCATGTCGACGATTTTATCGCGGACCAAGGCATTGAAGTCCAACACGGCCAGGCCCTTGAGTTTGAACTCGATTTTGCTCTTGCACTGTGGACATGGTGTAGAGAGTTTCCACAGATTGTGGGGGTTGGTCGAGCCTCCATTTGTTCTGGTTTCAGCCACTCCAGCTCCTAGCAACGACACCCAGCGTGCACGCACCGTGAACCCAAGTATACTGGGCTCGTTATCGGTATCGTTATCGGAATCCACACTTATGGTGTATGGAGAGGAATGGGCGTTGGGGTCTGGGCCCAGAATCTCCCTCTCGATCTTGGAAAACGATATGGAGTTGATATAGTCAATGAGGCATTTGCGGTGGGTCACCAAATGGCATGTGGAACATGGCTGGATGAGGTCCTGGGCATCTTTAAGTGTGCCGAACGGCGGCACCTCCGAGTCACCACCCAAGCACAACGCACAAGTCTCGGACATTTCAATTGCCCAGTGATTAATGTAGGATCGTGTGTAGTGTATTGTCCAGTACCTAGTGTGTATTGTCCAGTACCTAGTGTGTAATGGAGTATGACTTGAAGTATTGACCAGTACCTAGTGTGTAGTCTATTGTAGTGTGTAGAGTAGTATAACTAGAGTGTGGTGTAGTGTGTAATGTGACTGTAGTGAGTGTGGTGTAGTGTATAGTGTGTCTGTAGTGAGTGTACTGTGAGTCTGGGGTGCGCACAGGATGCGGCATGCGGTAATACCAAAGTGGGGCTACTAAGCTACGGCTCGCCGGTTTAGACTTTAGCATGGAAAATCTCACTATTGTTTGGCGAAGTGCAAGGTGTGATTCCGGAGATTATGTGTGGGGTACTTTTTTCTGCGGAAGTTGTTTCGGCTGATTTTTGATTTCGTTTTTTCGGTGGGGTTGTTTCTTGTCATTTCACCTTATAATTTTTTTTTAGTATTTTTCGCTGAGTGGGTGCAACTCTTGGCCAAAGTGTGAATGCACCAGTACTTTTTCACACTCTTTCACACTATTTTTAGCGTCTTCAGTACCATTTTTCAAATAAACTCTCTACATTTTTTTCCCTTTTTTACCCTATGTATTATCCTTTTACACCCTGTACCCTGCATCCTCCACCCTTTTTATGGTACTGCATCAAATGTTCCTAAAAACCCACGCAATGCTCTCTTCAATGAAAGCTAATTTAGACTCTGGACTTGTAGTGTACATAGCACCCATTGCCTATTCACTAATCCACACCTTCTTACAATAAACACTAACTACAGAGCTTCATGTCCATACATTATCCCTTAGTGTATGCAACGTCCATCACTACCCATACCATAGATTACTACCCATTACCATCCATGCTGCACATCCATTATGTACATCGGTAATTATTCCACCATATGTCAATTCACAGTGGATTCCACAGGCCATTGTTCCACAGAGGGATTGTTCCACAGATGGATTGTTCCACAGAGGGATTGTTCCACAGAGGGATTGTTCCATTGGGAGATTGGTCTGAGATCATTGCATGATCATGGCATGAATGGTCAACTTTAAATTGTCTCTGATATTGACTCATAAAACTCTACCGGAAAAAGTTAATTTTGACTTGAGCTCTTGATTCGTGTTATTGACTTGACTATTCTATCCAGTGCAATCAATCCCGCGGTATGTTACTAGCCAATAACATTCATAATACACATAGTACATCTACTGGGTTCTAATATACATTAGGTAATACTTCTAAGAATAACTAACAAAACAATACCTAGCATTATCTGCTCATGAGGCCTATTGATGCATGATACAATTGTTTGGGACTTGAGACTATATACATAACAATTTGCTCATCCATTTTTGGCGTCTTTCAGGACTGACTACGATCTTGCATGCGGTCGACGAATCCAGCCGGTGTCTGGTCAGTCCTGATCTATATTCTATAGGTATTCTACTCATGGCTTGCCACTAACGGAGTTTAGGCCGTGGTTTTTGACATGACTACGAGTGATGCCGATATCATTAATTTCTGACATACCAGCTTTCTTTACTAACTCATGGATAACTTTTGGAATGACTAAATTTACTTTGGCCATACACACTAACTAGACATACTAACTTCATGAAGTGACCAATTCCAACTATGATGACATGAATCACTGTGACATGACTTAGTGGAGTGTATTTACTACACTACTTATGCCACCGAGTACGAGAACAGCTCCGTGTTCCTACCAGAGACGCGAAAGAGCCACCGCCAGTTGAAATGTCTATTCAAGGACAGGAGATACACCATTAATGGCCCCACGAGGTCCTCTACCGTACACACTACTATTATTACTATTACCATTACTATTACTATTACTATTACTGTTACTATTACTATTACTGTTACTGTTACTGTTACTGTTACTGTTACTGTTACTGTTACTGTTACTGTTACTGTTACTGTTACTGTTACTGTTACTGTTACTATTACTGTTACTATTACTGTTACTGTTACTGTTACTATTACTATTACCATTACTATTACCATTACTATTACCATTACTATTACCATTACTATTACCATTACTATTACCATTACTATTACCATTCCCATTACTGCTACTATCACTATTACTATTACCATTCCCATTACTGCTACTATTACTAGTACTACTTCACTAGTACCATGAAGAAGCTAGGATTTGGCGTCTGTCTTAGAGAATAAAAAACTCTATGCTCATAATTATTAGGTCTATAAAATACAAAAACAAGTATCACTTCTCTACTGTACTACCCTACTCCACACCATTTACTACTACACCACACTATAGTACTACTTATACTATATCAGAACTGACTTTGATATACCCATTACACCAGACCACAGTTGGAAGTCGATAGAGCTAGCAGAGGGTCAGATACAGCAACAAGAACGCTATCCCAAGCACGATACAAGTAGTGTCATACATGACAGTGTATTTCAAGGTAGTCATGGCCAGACACCATGACAAGGACCGCTAGAATACAGTAGGCCAGATCTAGCTTCTGAGTACACTTCCAAGAATCGTGTATAGACATTCTATAATCTCCGTAGTGTGTCTGTTTTAATTAGTACTAGTTCTATACTAGACTATACTGGACTACGCCATCACTCTGTACTGTACAACCATGATCTTTCCTGACTATCTCTACTCTCAATGTAAACACTACTCGAATTGACTCATGGGACTACTATGTGGATTGTGATGAGATCTGAGACTGCTGCTCTAAGAAGTAAGTCTCCATGTCCAGCACCAAAAAATAAACCCATCCACTCACCACTTACTAGTGTACACTTAGTGTTCCACTAGTTCTATAGTCCACTAGTTCTATAGTCCATTGGTTCTATAGTCCATTGGTTCTATAGTCCACTAGTTCTATAGTCCACTAGTTCTATAGTCCACTAGTTCTATAGTCCACTAGTCTACTTCACTCTACTACCACTACGCTACCATGTTAGCTACTCATTGAACTTATTAATCACTTGATGGACTTGAGTACTCAAGTGAGCTTGTGATATTAGGCCAATTAAGAATAGCCATGCAGTTAGATCAACTAGTAGCCAGAGCCTACATTACTGTGCTACCGATTAGTTACACTTAGCACTTGACAGTTGGTGCTTTAAAACCACTAGTGGGAAGTGGCTTACTAGTGTCAATGACAAGGGACTTGTATACTCGGCCCCAGGTTGCTCAGCCTGGACTAGAGAAGGTGGACTGGAATACATAGGTTGCTACAGTGGGCAGGTATACATGTGGAGGTCCATAGTAGTTTATTGTTAGACATACTCCACTAAAGATGCAATAGTTCCTAATCCCCCTAATACACTTCTATTGCACTGACTATTTCTATTGCACTGCACTATAGTCTATGCTGCTGAGTCACAAATGTCTTCACTGTTCTCTGTACCCTTTATGCTGTCAGTACTGTCTCTGATGTACGTGACTGACGACTCTGACGTCCTTAGTCTTAAAGGTTCAATGCCTGGGCGGCCCGGATGCCTTCAGCAAAGTGGAACAAACGTGAGTCCACGGCCACGTCTTCAGTCCGGCACACGTGCACCAAGCCATCGTACAAGTTGGCAAGAGGCAAGGTGAACACCTCGATGAACTCGCCGTCTTCCAACTGCGGCACGGGCGCCGGGTTCTCAGAAGCGTCGATATCCACCGTCACAAGCGACATGTTGGCGTTGGTCAAGCCGGGGTCGCTGAAGAGCACCGGCTGTGATTGCTGGCTGACCGTGCCCTTGTAGCCAGTCTCCTCAAGCAACTCCCTTTCGGCCGTGGACTGAATACTTTCATTGGGGTCCACCAAACCTGCTGGCATCTCCACCACCACCTTTCCACAAGGCGGCCGGAACTGTTTCGTCAATACAATGTACTTATCACCACTTCTATGGCTGTCATTGTGACTGCCACTTTGACTGTCATTGTGATTGCCACTTTGACTGCCACTTTGATTGCCACTTTGATTGCCACTTTGACTGCCACTTTGACTGCCAATCTGACTGCCACTTTGACTGCCAATCTGACTGCCACTTTGACTGCCACTTTGACCGCCAATCTGACTGCCACTGGAGTTGCTGTGGATGATGGCGAGAATGCTGACGGCATCAATGCCGGTTGTTTCGGAACGTGTGGTCCGAATGGCCATCTCCCACACCCGGGGCCTGCCGTCGGGATCGGTGTAGTTGATCTTGCGCGTCTGGATCCAGTTGCCCTGGTCCATGGGCTCCACGGAGTTGACGTACGCCTTGAACGGCGAGTTCTTGGTGGTCATCCGTGCGCTCACCGTGAGATACCGAGCAATGCGAAGAATCGTGCAGTCTGACTGAGGCACTGTGCGACACGAAGAGCGAGAGTCAGAAAAGAGTAGTAGTGAGTGAGAAAAAGTAGTGAGAAAAGTAGTAGTAGTGAGCAGTGAGAAGTGAGTGCGAGATCACTGATCCGTTGGTTTGGTGTCTGAGTGCGAGCAACAAGTTCTACGCACCCTATCAACTTTATTTACTATTCATTTACACCCACGCACCCATTCCTTTCCCGTCATTCTCATCTCCACCCATATACCACACACCCCATAATACACCACCCATAATACTCATAATACACCACAGATCTACGGCATACACACCATATTCCACACACACCATATTCCACACACACCATATTCCATACACATAGTATCAGACACTTCAACTTCGATTGACTGACTGATTGATTGGCTGCTCTTCTGAAATTTCTGAATACTTCTAATATCCTGAATACCACTAATTAATTTAACCAACTCCATGTCGGACGAACTTGATGCCATTCGGGCGCAGATCCAGAACCACCTCGTGGACCTGGGCAACTACGACACCATTTCGCAGCTGTTGAAGTTGAAACTCTACGAGTCCGGCTGGCTAGATCGCGTGACGGTGTTGGCGGCCAAGGAGCTCGCCAATCAGCCTGCGAACCAGCCCATGAACTTCGAAAACCTCTTCAACACCTTGAAGGAGAAAGCTCCACAGATGATCCCGTCTTCTGTTAAGGAGGAGACCTTGGACCAGATCAGGGATTACCTCAATGAAACTGTTTGACCTCATAGTCTTTATCTAAGTCATGCAACTCAAATTACATCCATAGGTCTTTAAAGTGCCTGTGTATCAGAATGTGTCAGAAGCCTCTGTGTGTCAGAATGTGTCAGAAGCTTCTGTGTATCTATGGCCATACACAGCCTTAATCATATGTTTCTGAGCAAAGATAGTTCTATGCAGATGTATAGCATATGGTGTAGCCATGGTGAGCTCTATGGTAACATACATTCCGAGGCCATGAAAAATTCACTGTATAGATTTCTATGGTAATATTCTAAGTCGTGTAATTGGAAGCATTCTATAGTCCTACATAATCTCTGCCATAGTTCTAAGGTCGTGCATAGCCCAAATATAGTCCATCTTCTATGGTAATTGGTTCTACATTCTCATGTCCTGTAATACATTTTATGCCCTGAGTTCTATAGTAGTACATGCTCTGGTACACATGTCCTATATTGAATGTTTCATAGTCATATAGCGTATAGTCACCGCGTAGTCTTGAATTCTAAGGCAATATGTTCTATGGAAATACCCGAGCCCTATGTTCTCAGTCCTGTGACATGTAATATAAGCTAAGTGATCTTTTACTGAGCCATAATTCTATGGTGAGTCTATGTTCTAGTTCTATAGATAAGTTCTATGATAATGTATGTTCCACCATAAGTCATATAAGTACACAGTCGTATGGGCTGTGAATATGTTGTGATACTCGTCTCAGCCATATACGCCATGGTAGTGTAGTTCTGGATCACTTGCTCTATGGTCATTCGTTCTATGACCATGAATGAGAGCCGGGCACTGACCAATCTACTCTCCAATAAACACGACTGAAACCAGAGCACATGAGATTTTCGTGTCTCTACTATATGTATGGAATTTCCTAACTCTTGGTTTGGTAAAGGTCCCACGCTTCAGGGCCAGTTGGTTACAGGTTATGAGCCCCGTACACGTGGTTACGAGCCCTGTCCACCAACCAATTAATTCCACTTTTAACCATAACTGCAAGAATGACAGAGCAGTCTTGTCTTCCATCTTCCACCACCTATATATTAACGTGTATCAATAATGTATTATAGTGATGTGTAAATGCTAAATTGGTACAATAATGTATTATAGTGATGTGTATATGCTAAATTGGTACAGGCAGCCTATCTGCGGCCGTGTAAAGTGCACTCGACGAGACAATCGTGAATAGCCTAAACGCACCGTACCAGTCGAAAAAACTGCACACCCCACACAATCCCTACACAATTTCTACACAGTCCCTACACAATTTCTACACAATCCCTACACAATTTCTACATTCATAAATACTAAACTATAGTAAGAGGGTTGTTTTAGTAGAGGGTTGTTTTAGTAGAGGGTTGTTTTAGTAGAGGGTTGTTTTAGTAGAGGGTTGTTTTAGTAGAGGGTTGTTTTAGTAGAGGAGGGCCTTAGTAGAGTAGAGCCTTAGTAGAGTGGGGTTTTAGTAGCTATAGTAGTCAGTCTGTAGTCAGTCAGTAGTCAGTGAATCGGGTATAGCACTACTAGTATGGCCAGTACAGTCTTAGCCAGTAACTAAGATGAACAGTAACACATGCCTTGGACTACATCCTATCCTCCAGAGTATATGATATATCCATTCCAAAATAGTACTAGTATGGCTAATGTAAGACCAGCACTTGGGACGTGATTTTTAATTGGATTGGATTTGTTGGACAGATCTTCTAATTCACTTCACGTGAGCCAAAAAGAAAACTGTTTTCAGGACACCAATATAAAATTACTAGTACCATGTGCGTAGACGTAGATATAGACAGACATACAGGCAAGCATATAGAGACCAGCCGTATACACCACTACACCTCTACACCTCTACACCTCTACGCCTCTACACCACTACATAACACCACATAACACCACATAACACCACATAACACCACATAACACCACTACATACTTCTACATACTTCTACTAAATGCTCTCATTACTTGTTTGTATGATTTGTATGGTGCCTACATATAACACACCCTGCACCGGGGCTCACCCAATCACCACGCACTTTTTTTTGCTGATTGCCTAGGAAAATTCCGCAGACTTAGACCTCCCTCTACTAACACCTACTCCTCCACCCCACAATGCTAGCACTGAGTGTCAGAACCCTCGCCGCAGCAGCAAAAACAAATCACAAGGCCGTAGTGCTCCAGGCCCTGCGCCTAGCATCGTCCAAGGTCGGGCTCCCCGCCAAGGACTTGACCCCCAAGCCCATGGAGACCAACTTCCCCTTGATGTCACAGAAAACAGCGTCGGCGCCTATTGACTATGCGTTGACGTCGTTGGACGCCATTGCCATGTGGGCACGGAAATCGTCCTTCTGGCCTGTGACTTTTGGCTTGGCCTGTTGCGCTGTGGAGATGATGCATGTGTCCACGCCAAGATACGATCAGGATAGATTGGGTATTATTTTCAGAGCGTCTCCTCGTCAGTCGGATATCATGATTGTGGCTGGAACTTTGACTAATAAGATGGCTCCTGCCTTGAGACAGGTGTACGACCAGATGCCCGACCCCAAGTGGGTGATTTCCATGGGCTCGTGTGCCAATGGAGGAGGCTACTACCATTACTCATACTCGGTGGTGAGGGGCTGTGACCGTGTTGTGCCCGTGGACATTTACGTGCCCGGGTGCCCTCCTACGGCCGAGGCCTTGATGTACGGAGTGTTCCAGTTACAGAAAAAGATGATGAAGACCAGAGTCACGCGCTTGTGGTATAGAAAGTAGGCGTGCCTATTTGGATATTCTGATAGCTTAGGCTATTGCTTGCATTGTATAGTACTCATACACATAATGGTTACAGGTGTTCAGTATACTGCTACTCACTCTCGTTATGGGTTGCGCACGACCCATTATCCCTAATTGTTTCTAAAACACATTCAAGGGGCCATATTTCTTCTAGTGGAGACACAGGACATTTACTGCATGCCTCTAGGTGTGCAATCGCTTGACCCACCCTATTACATCCGTTCTAGTATATCACCTTTTTGCTAAATCTATTCTACTTCTATCAAAAATGTGTGCTACAGTGTAGAAAAGTCGGTTTGGGGTATGGGTTACAGGCAGCACATAAGAGTGGTATTGAATGGAGTAGTGGGTCTCACACTTTGAGGTCAATTCCATGGGTCTGGAGATGCTAGCTCTTTAAAAATGTCCAAAGTAGCTCATGGAACACACCAGCACAATAGGGAAAAAGTATGGACTTGACCCCAAGAGGACAAGACAGTGCCTGTTTATGTGTTTATATACAGGAATCAGACAATAAACAAGTAGTTAATCTGTAGTAGTGTAGTAGTCAATCTGTAGTAGTAAGTCATAGGCAGTACTGACTTCTAGTGTATAGTGAGTGGTAATAGAATATACTATATAGTAGTAATATTGGTTGGTCCACCATAGGTAGTGCTCTACTGTTTCAGGATATTAAGAGAATGGCTATTCCACTATGAAACACCTCCACCATCACTCTACGAGGTACTAGGATGAATGTCTAGTGCTGCTACTCTTCTACTCTACTCTACTCTACTACACTACTAGTACTACTAGTACTACTATACTACTATACTATACTACTATACTATACTTCTATACTATACTATTATTACTATTACTACTACTAGTACTACTAGTACTACTCTACTATACTACTAGTACTACTCTACTATACTACTAGTACTACTATACTATACTACTATACTATACTTCTATACTATACTATTATTACTATTACTACTACTAGTACTACTATACTACTATACTATACTACTACTCTACTATACTACTCTAATATACTACTCTACTATACTACTAGTACTACTACTATACTACTACAGTATTTTTCGAAACTATTCAAACCAATACAGCAAAATCTTTCGTACTCCTTACAAAGTCTTTCAAACCAAAAGTTCACACCAACTTCATTAGAATTCAATGTGATGAAATGTTGAATCTGCATTATATGCAGTACTTTTGGGTGATTTGGGAGTCTTGCAATACAATCCAGGTCAAAACGGACGGAATGGAGTAAAAAACTCTTTTAATTATTGGTTTGTTTAATTTGCTAGTATGGTTTGAATTGTTTTATTGCGCTGGTTTGAATAGTTATGAAAAACACTGTACTCTACTACACTACTAGTACAACTAGTACTACTACTATACTATACTATTATTACTATTACTACTACTAGTACTACTAGTACTACTCTACTATACTACTAGTACTACTCTACTATACTACTATACTACTAGTACTACTAATCTACTAGTACTACTAGTACTACTCTACTATACTACTAGTACTACTCTACTATACTACTAGTACTACTCTACTATACTGCTAGTACTACTACTCTACTATACTACTAGTACTACTCTACTATACTACTAGTACTACTCTACTATACTACTATACTACTAGTACTACTACTCTACTAGTACTACTAGTACTACTACTATACTACTAGTACTACTAGTACTACTAGTACTACTAGTACTACTAGTACTACTAGTACTACTAGTACTACTACTATACTACTAGTACTACTAGTACTACTAGTACTACTAGTACTACTACTATACTACTAGTACTACTAGTACTACTAGTACTACTAGTACTCTCTGACTAGTACTATGGATTTAAGGTATTGTACTACTCTACTCCTAGTACCAGTACTAGCACTGGTGACTAAATGTCCTTCTACTAGTTTATAATGTAGTAGACTATAGTACAGTATGAAGGTAGAGAAAGTTGACTAGGATAGAGTAGCATGAAATGTGCAGACTTTCCCCTTCCCTCTAACCACAGGCCACGCTAACTCCACAGCAACTACTTCAGTAGTAGGTCCTCCTTCTGAAAAATCATCAGCAAAAATACTAAACAGAGTACCTGAAGTAACGAATCTAACAATCTTTTGTTACATTGATTTGTTTAAGATGATGCTGCACCAGCTAATGATGCAAAGAAATCAATGAAGACGTTCAATTCTATTTCATCACACTGAAATGGGTTAACATCTCTCTTAATCCACACTGCTTTCACCCTTTCACCCTCCACTTCCTTTACTAACTGAGTGTTTAGAAAGAGCAAGAAAGAGTGGCAGTAAAAAGAAATGTCTTTACATCACATCAGTACTAAAAGTGTTTAAATCACACTCCCAATCACCTCATCAGATCACGGTTCACGGTTCATTACTATACATGTTGGCAAGCATTTATTGATGTTATTTTAACTGAATAATACTGGATTCTTGTAGTAACAGAAGGTTACAGTGATATCTGATATCTGGTGACTATCTGGCTGATAATCAGACTGACTTTGACTGATTATCAGACTGACTTTGACTGATTATCAGACTGACTTTGACTGATTATCAGACTGACTTTGACTGATAATCAGACTGACTTTGACTGACTTTGACTGACTACCAGACTGACTTTGACTGATTACTAGACTGACTTTGACTGATTCCCAACCTAACCTCAAAGTCTAGATCAAGTCTTACATCACAGTCGGGATCTTCAATTAGTAACATTCCACAAAATCAACAAAATCACGCCGGGAATTGAGCTTAGATCAATTGCATCCCCATATTTGAGAGAACAAATAGTCCTTTTCTGTAGAGACAACAAAGTGTCAGTTATGAGTTCCGTAAAGAAACTGGTCATCGAGATCTACAGCCCATACTGCCTTAATTTAGTCATGCTCCGTAGCTGCACTCATGTTCCTGTCATGTTCCGTCGGTTCTTATTTGACCAATCTTAATACTACTCTCTATCAGTCATTATTCTCAATACACCCCATTCTCATGAGCGTGGGAGACCAGATGGCCTAGTATGGTATATGAAGAGGACCACTTTAGAGAGTACACTTTTATGTAATGAAACACCTTACCCTGCTCATTGCTTCACACTGTGTCTCTCAAACTATTGAAACCACACTAGCGAAACTAAACAAACCAATAATTCAAAAAGTGTCATACATCCCTCCAAGTTGTGGTATACAGGACCACAAGGAAACCAGTTTAGTTCCATCCATTTGCCCTTGATTATAAATATAGTACATGAGGCAATTGGCCAGACTTAAGATTTCAGATTACAGTGTTTTTGAAAACTATTCAAACCAGCACAGCAAAATGTTTCGTACAGTGTTTTTCAAAACAATTCAAACCAACACAGCAAAATGTTTCGTACAGTGTTTTTCAAAACAATTCAAACCAACACAGCAAAATGATTCAAACGACACTACAAAGTAAACAAACCAATAATTCAAAACGTTTCATACCTCCTGTTCAGTTCCGGCCGTTTTTCGCCATCACTGGAACGCCAAGACTCATAAATATACTACATATGAGGCAATTCTCAAGATATACATTTCAGAATATTGAATTCTAATGAAGAATGGCGCAAACTATTAGTTTCCGGGAGAAGGGGCACGAACCTTTTGAATCTTTGGTTTGTATACATTACTTTTCAAAAGTATTCAAACCAGCGCCGCAAAATGTTTCGTACTCCTTCGCACAGTCTTTTAAACCGTTCACATCAACTTTCATTAGAATTCAACAAATGTTGAATCTGGAGGATTAACTTATATGTAATACATTTAGGAGACATTTAGGAGACATTTAGGAGACATTAGGAGATATTTGGGAGACATTTGGGAGACATTAGGAGATATTTGGGAGACATTTGGGAGACATTTGGGAGTCTTTCAAAATTAATCAAGGGTTAAGACGGACGGACTGAAGTGGCACGGGTACGAAACTCTTTGAATTATTGGTTTGTTTAATTTGCTGGTTTGAATCCTTTTATCGTGCGGGTTTGAATACAGTGTTTTTCACAACTATTCAAACCAAGATGGCAAAATGTTTCGTACTCCGTCGCACAGTCTTTCAAACCAAATTTTCACACAAACTTTAATCAAAATACAGTGTGATGAAATGTTAAATCTGGATGATTGTCTAATAACTAACAAGTTTAGGAGCCTTGCAATATTAGTCAAGGTTCAAACCGAAAGGAACTGAACTGCAAGGCGTACGAAACCTTTTGAGTTATATTGGCTTGTTATTTTGCTAGTGTGGTTTGAATTGTTTATCGCGCTGGTTTGAATGATTTTCAAAAACACTGTAGTTTCGAAAAACACTGTAATTGTGCTGCGCTGGTTTGAATAGTCTTGAAAAACACTGTAAGTCAAAAAGTTTCGTACCTATGACTAAAAAAGCCTTTTATGTGAAGTCTGAATTAATTAATCAAAACAGAAACTTTTTGAATCATGGTCTCTTTAATTTTGCTAGTGTGATTTGAATCTTTTTACAGTGTTTTTGAAAACTATTCACACCAGCGCGACAAAATGTTTCGCAATCTTTCGCTCAGTCTTTCAAACCAATGGGTAATCCTTCACACCAACTTTAAAATTCAATGCAATGAAATGTCAAATCCAGATTGTCTTATATGTAATAAATTCAGGAGTCTTACAATATTAATCAAGGGTTAAACCGGTTGATACAGGCTCAAAACCGACTCAATACCGAAAAGAACTGAACTGGGCGTACGATACTTTTGAATTATTGGTTTGTTTATTTTCTAGTGTGGTTTGAATCGTTTTAGAGCGCGGGTTTACCAGTGCAGCAAAATTAAACAAACCAATGATTCAAGGTTCGTATGCCTTCACACAGTCTTTCAAAACAAATGGTAATGGTTCACACCATCCTTGATTCGAATTCAATATTCTGAAATGGAATCTTGAGAATTGCCTCAGATGTACATTTGGCGTCTTTACCACTGAAGGGCCAGAACGGACGGACTGAACTGAACAGGATGAAACATTTGAATCATTGGTTTGTTCAATTTTACTAGTGTGGTTTGAGTCGTTGCCGTGGTATTTGACCACTTTTGAAAAATAATGTAATGCTTCACACCAACTTTAATACAATTGTGAGGAAATGTTAAGTGTGTTGAACTTGAGGAACCAGCCCATGTGAGTTTGCTCAAGTGATTGTATACAGATGAAACAAAGGCAAAGCCTCGTCTAGTTCTGGTCTAATTCTCGTCTAGACTTTGGCCATTGAATTGCAGAGACAATGGGAGTAGTAGACGGAGTACTGGACAGCTGGAGGCTATGAGAAGGGACGAGGATCTTATGGTAGGAGAACAGAGGTAGAGAAGAGGATCTCAGAGTATTGGTAGATACCGATACTAATATATATTAAGAAGATTACTAAAGTTTCACACTAAAGTGAATACTGTAACTTAACCTAATAACTGTTCCAGAATACGGGAGTGTATATTATACAGTGTTTTTAAAAACTATTCAAACCAACACAACAAAATGGTTCGTACACTTTCGCCCAATCTTTCAAACCAAATGGCGTAATTCTTCACACCAGCTTTAATACAATTCAATGTGATGAAATTGATCTGATTGTCTTATATAAATCTAGGAGTCTTGCAATAGTAGCCAGGGCTCAAAACCGGCTCAAAACCGATAGGAACTGAACTGGGCGTACGATACTTTTGAGTTATTGGTTTGTTATTTTGCTAGTGTTGTTTGAATCGTTTTATAGCGCAGGTTTGAATAGTTTCCAAAAACACTGTACTAGGTCAATGTCTTGTAGTGGAATTATTCACTGGACGTTACCCTTAGCACTGGTCCTAGTTTTCGCGAATCAGACATTAACAAATAGCCGGGTTATGAGCCCGCGCCTTTTCGCCCACTGTTACTACATCCTTTCAGCTACCTCCGGCAGACTAAAAGATGGCTGGCGATTCTTCTTCCTGAGGAACGATACAAATATAAGTTTGATAAGGTAATTTATAAGAATGTAACAATTTTTAATAGTCCAGCATTGAGTCCACTAATGAGTCCACTAATGAGTCCACTATCGAGTCCATTATCGAGTCCATTTTCGAGTCCATTATCAAGTCCATTATCAAGTCCACTATCGAGTCCAACATTTGACTAATCTAACCGTATGAAGGCTCTAGATCGACACCAAGAATGTGTTTCACAGTGCACCTGGCAGCAGAATGCGACTCCCATCAGTAGTAATGTGACATCATAGACTACTGTGAAGGTGAAGGTTGTTTCATGTCGGTTCCGAATGTGTGAGTCCTGTATATAACAGAACACACCTGCACACAACTTCACATGTCACGGATACACACAAATCACTGTGGACGACCTGAGGGATGTAGGGCCGAGGTGCAGTAAGAGTGAGGGCCGGTGGTAAGGGAAAGTGAGGTTGGGTGCAAATCCTGCATAAAACACAACATGCATACAATCGATGTGCAGTCTTAGCATGCACATAGTAGTTGGAACTGCACACAAGACACATTCGCACCCCCAGTTTCCGTCAATATGATAGGCCAAATTCGCCCCGCCAAAGGCTCGTTGGGTCAATGCGAAAGCGCCTCTGTTTCAGCTGCCATACAATGGGTGCGCAGTTCTAGATTGCTCACGGCCCCGTGCAATCCCCTCACCCCTGAAATTGCCCTGCCCGCACTCGCCCCCAAATTTTTTTCCTCCTTGTCTAGTCCTCCTTTTTACCCCCCAAAATGGCTAGAACCAAGCAAACCGCAAGAAAATCCACCGGAGGCAAGGCCCCCAGAAAACAGTTGGCCTCTAAGGCTGCCAGAAAATCAGCACCTGCTTCAGGCGGTGTTAAGAAGCCCCACAGATATAAGCCCGGTACCGTGGCCTTGAGAGAAATCAGACGGTTTCAAAAGTCGACTGAGCTTTTGATCAGAAAGTTGCCTTTCCAGAGATTGGTCAGGGAGATTGCCCAGGACTTCAAGTCCGACTTGAGATTCCAGTCGTCGGCCATTGGTGCGCTCCAGGAAGCCGTGGAGGCCTACTTGGTGTCGTTGTTCGAGGACACCAACTTGTGCGCTATCCACGCCAAGAGAGTCACTATCCAGAAGAAGGATATCCAGCTTGCCAGAAGATTGAGAGGCGAGAGATCCTAGTCTATGGTCGTTTGTTTTTAGTTCCTTGAACTCCTTGTTTTTCAATATATTGTGTTTATATCAAACGTAGACCTGAGTGGCTGAGTAACTGAGGTAGCACCTGGAGTGGTACCTCGCCACCATAGTAGCAGAAACAGAACGCTATTTAACACCTGAAACTATCGTTCTATCAGTGGTCTGTCCAAGTTTTATCCACTTTATCCACTTCAGTCCAACGTACTGTATTCAACGTCATTTTGTCATTCAAATAAACTTCCGTGTCCATTCTATGTCTTCTTTCTCGACTCTTCTTTTCCCGTTTTATCTAGATCCTCTTCACTTTTTTCTCCAACCTCTGCCCCAGCACCATACACCCCCTGAATTGGGTACATACCATAAGGAGCGTATATTGGGGGCAAACCCAGGAACTGGCCTGGAAACTGGCTCTGAAACTGGCCCTGAAATTGGTTAGGGAATCCGTTTGGGAACTGAGTTGGGAAGTCGGCTTGGATACCATTTTGGAATCCGGGTTGGTCACTTGGACTGTTGGGGCCATTTTCGTACCGATTTTGGAGCCCATTCTGGAACTGGTCTTGCAACTGGTTTTGATTTTCGAGCGAAATATTTTCAAAGGCTCCTATGAGTTGGTCTTGCTCCATTGAGTAGGAATATGCAGAAGGTGCCCCAAACTCTGGAAGCATGGGCCCAATACCAGGGATAGGAGGCAATTCATTGCCCATTTCCCCCTCTTCTCCAATCAGTCCTTTTCTTCCTGGAATATTAGGCATGAAAGGAATCATACTAGGAGGAGGTGTCATCTGAGGAAATTGCGAGCTGACCCCCAGCATCTGCGGAGGAAGAGGCCCCGAATAGTTGGGTGCAAACATCGACGGGTCCATTCCCATGGACATGACTGCTGCTACGTGCAACTGTGCCTGAACCATCTGCTGCCTCATATAGTTCTTGTTCTTGGAGGAGATGCGGCCCCAGCCTAGACGCACCTCATTGCCTCCAATGATGAATCCTTTCATGGATGCAATAGCCTTCTCCGCCAGCTCTCGCGTGGTGTACTTCAAGAATCCACAGTTCTTGCCCGGGGGAATTTTGACCTGGAGAATCTCACCGAACGGCTTGAATAATGTGTAGAGTGTTTTCTCACTCACCTCCGACAGTATTCCTCCCACAAAGACGGTAGTGTTAGGAACTTCGAGAGGGGGATTCACAAACATCTGACCCTGCGTGCCAGAGCCGTTGTTTATGATGGGAGGGTAGTAGCCTGGCATCTGGCCATATATGGGAGGAAAGCCACTTCGAGGGCCAGGGAAAGCGCCTCTGGTTCTAGGAGTGGCTAAAGCGACCCTTAGAGGACGTCCTCCAAAGCGAACCCCGTTCATTTCTTGGAGTGCACGCTGTCTTTCTGCATCAGTAGTGAATCTAACAAAGCCAAAACAACGGGATTTGCCAGAAACGGGGTCAGCCATGACTCGAACAGTTCGAATAGAGTTAGGGAACGATTTCTGGAAGAACAGTAGCAAGTGAGCTTCTGTGGTGGACGCACTCAAGTCGCCCACGAACAAAGAGAACTCGGGCGAGTCCACGATTGGCGCCGACAACGTAGCACCCGAGGCCCAATTGAGCCGGAAGTATTTCTTTTGGTTATCCGGGTCATTGGACAGGCCTTGTTGCGATGGCAAGGCGATATCAGGAAGCAATTGGCCATTTAGACTCAATGCTTGCTGGGCATCCTGGTACAGGGGAAACTCCACGAAACAGTAACCGGAATGAGCGGAAAGAACAAAGTTCAGAGGGGCATGGCCCTTGGGCGTTATAAACTTGACACTGACGTCTTTATTGAGCACACTTTTCCAGATAGATACGATATCCGGCTCACGGAGCCAAGGGTCTATATCGCCCATCCACAAAGTACGCGGAGGAATGACCGAGGATGGGTCTTTTTGGGCAAAGTTCTTTGCAAGCGTCAGTTGCTGGGTGGAAATGGGCGGGTTGGGCACCGAGAAGCTCTGGAGCATTTGCTGTTCGTGGACGTGCAGTTGGGACGCCGTGGAGGATACCTTATTGGGCGGAGCAAAATGCATACCCAAATTGGATTGATCCGTGGGTATATTTTTGGGATCATTTTCCCCCCGGGACGCGTCTATCGTTGTGGTTCTATCGGAAGGAGAATGGGAGACCAATTTGGTTGTGCCGGAGGGAAGGGGTCGAGAGTTGGTAGGGTCATTCTTGTCTAAAACACCGGGAGGACGGTTTGTAGTAGCCGGAGCGATTTGGCAGTTTTGCAGTTCCATATCTGAAATACGGCCGGTAGTGTCGGGAGCAGAATTGTCTATGACTGTGGCGGGAGCGAGGGGCATGGCAGGCGTTGTTTAGCAATGAAGCAGAAACAACGGCAAATGACGGGGTAAACGACACAACGACTAGCGGGCGGGGAAGGTTCAAGGCGCCAGGCAAAAAGTAGAGAAGAGAATTGAAGGGGAGGCACGGGTCCACAAAAAAAAAAAGCCAATTAAAAAGAAACTAGTGTCAAGGAGAACGGGATATACAAATCCAGGAAGAACAAGGTGTATAGGATTGCGAGGAGTCGCAGCACGCCAGCAGCACGCCCGCAGCCCAGCAGTACACCAGACGCAGGCGATTAGATAGGGGACCAGGAACAAAGGGCCAAAAACCAAAGAGTCAAAAAAGGAGGGTGGGATAGTGATGTATTTATAGAAAATCTGGAGTTGGTTTTGTGACTGTATTTATTTCTTTTTTCTGTGGCGGGTGGCGGGTGGCGAATGGGGTCTTTGCTTGACCGAGTGTGGATTATAGCGTAGACCAGGGCGTAGGCTTGAGCTGGCCGTGAAGCGCGGCTGTGCACACGCGTAACGGATTTAGCGTCACGTGAGACTGTCTACCGATAACGAACAAAGCAGTAGACCAGAGACAACTTGAGGTCAAAAATAATGTAGTTTGGAATTTACAATTTGTCGAGAGGTCTAATTTTATATTGTTAGAGTTTAGTTTTAGCAGCCATGTATGTATTTATCTATAGAATGGCATGCAAATTGGACAAATACTATTACGCAAAATCCTGCCCAGGCTGTGATCTGGCCAAGCAATTTGAAGTGTCTTATTATGGCCAAGCAATTTGAAGTGTTTTAATCTAACCATTTATAGTATTTATGGTGTTGACAGTATGATGTAGTATATTGAGAATGGTTATTCAATTGGTGTGTACTGCAGTGGGCAGAGAGGCCATGAGACGGTGGGACACAGTACAGTGTTTTTGAAGACTATTCAAACCAGCTCAGCAACATGTTTTACTCCTTCGCACAGTCTTTCAAATTAAATGTTCACACCAACTTTGTTTAGAATTCATTGTGATGAAATGTTGAATCTGGAGAATTGTGTTATATGCAGTCCACCCGAGATCATTTGGGGTCTTACAATATTGATCAAGGGTCAAGACAGACGGAACTGGAGTTAAAGGGTACGAAACGTTTTCAATTATTGGTTTGTTTAATTTTGTTAGTGTGGCTTGAATCGTTTTATCTCGCTGGTTTGAATAGTTTTGAAAAACACTTAATAGAGAGTAGAGTATAAAGTAAATGACACGTTCCGAACCAAAGCTTGCGTCAGAATACACGACAAGATTTCGAAATGTTTTAAACTCGTAAATGAGTTCAAAAGCTGTTCTGTGGAGGTACAGAAGTACCCTCGTCGTGTCCTTGCTTGGACAATCTGCAAGACCATGCGAACCACATTGTTAGTTTAATCTGCAATAATGTCAAGCGATGTAAACATATAGGACCGCAATAATGTCTGGCGATGTAAAGGACCACTTGTTTTCGTCTGATCTGTTGAGTCAAAAATATCTCCTGCTGTCAACGGTACCTAGGGAGTATGGATCCAGGGTACTTCGTGGATATATTGTATGCATACACGTGAGACACGTACATGCCCGAGATGAATAGGATTTTCAGACTATTGTTGAATAAGACTGCATGGACCCAGGACAATTGGGCTGAGCTGTACTTGGACAACCAACACAGTGTAAGACGAGCGGATGTCCCGTATTAGCACTTTTCTTGTATGGTACTCTTTACATACCCCTGTATATTACTATATACTGAAGCATATGCTGAAACCTGGTACCCACAAAAGGTAGCGTCTTCCTGACCAGCTTGAGTACACGGGAGAGTACATGTTTTGTAGAATCTCTTTATGACTGCATTAGATAAACAGAAACATCCACTTAATATCAATTGGACAATTGGCGGTTTAACATGTAGGTAAACTAAAGAGTAGAGTACTAGACCTTATGTACCGTCATACACTAACTTAATTACTGCAAAACACTAATACTTCTATATGCCGTAATGCACTACTATACCTTAGTAGACTCTTATATGCTATTTACTCTACTAGTATACCGTACTAGACTCTTATACGCTATTTACTCTACTAGTATGCCGTATTACATCTTTATATGCTATTCACTCTACTAGTATGCCGTATTGCACATTTATACGCTATTTACTCTACTGGTATACCGTACTAGACTCTTATACAGTCTTTCTTAAAACAATTCAAACCTGCGCTATAAAACAATTCAAACCACACTAGCAAATTAAACAAACCGATAAATTAAAAAGTACTGTTTTGAATAATCAATTAAGACTTCACATAAAGAGCTTATTTCAAATCCTTGAGCCTTAGCTTTTTTAGTCATAAGCACGAAACTTTTTGACTTATCAGTTTGTTTAAATTTGCTAGTGTGGTTTGAACATTTTGCTGAGCATTTGAATAGTTTTGAAAAACACTGTATACTATTTACTCTACTAGTATGCCGTACTAGACCCTTTAAATTAGTCAAATCCAATTGGGTATTTATGTAGGAAATATGTCCTTTAGTAGAGCAGAGTAGAGTAGATTTTACGTTCTCAAATCGGGGGTCGCTGGTCCTTTTGCTTACTCTAATGTAGAATATTTAAGGATGGTCGATTCCTCTTCGTTAGAAATCATTAACAAATATAGTTTCAATTTAGCCAAATGTACTATAAAACATAACCTATGGTGGATTTAACACTAAGATTAATAGTACCACTTTCCTAGCAACTTCACTTTCAATGGACAGTGACTGCACGAAGAAAAAAACCTAGTGCTGAAGGAACTTTGAGTATAGAATCAGTGTATAAAGTAAGCATGTAGCAGAGGAAGAATGTACAAGTATAGAGGTATATAATAGAGAGGTATATTGCTATGTTCTTTGAGACATTTACGCCTTACCAAAACTATGCTCTAGTCCTCAAAGAGAGGAACAGAAGTGGCTTATATAACTTTGAGAAACGTGGAACCAAAATCACTAGAACAATGGTACTATACGAGGTACTATGGTGGCCATTGCAAAATCTCTATACATTGAAAAATCCCTATACATTGCAAAATCTCTATACATTGAAAAATCTCTATACATTGAAAAATCTCTATACATTGCAACTCTCCTATGATGGTCTGGCCATTGTTGGGATCGGACATCGTGGGATGCATAATCTCTATAGAGCGTGTCCTATCTATAATGGCTTTACAAATAGGAGATATTGGTAATGCTCTACAATAAGGCTTATCTTAAGTTATGGAGTTTTAGCCTTCCATAGTATATGCGGTGCTGGGATAAAACATAGAAGTGAGGTGACATGTGGAGACTTATTCCAATGGCTAGATTCGTACTGTAGTAAGAGCTTGTATCATTGGATATTACTGCTTCTACTGCTTAGCCTACTAGATACCTTCTTACTCTTTAGATACTCAGATACTCAGATACTCTAGATACTCTAGATACTCTAGATACTCTAGATACTCTCGATACTCTAATAACTCTAGATACTCTCGATACTCTACTAACTCTAGATACTCTAGATACTCTACTCACTCTACTACCCTACTCACTCACTCTACTACTCTACTCACTCACTCTACTTACTACTGACCCCTGCCCTGCCAAATTACACTAGCATACATCGTAACTGCTTGTATATCACTGGCGTGTGGAGTGCGTTTCATACTACTCTACCTAAAATATATGTCTGCGTTGTGACTCTTAGAATGGCCATTAGGATCAGCCGGCGTAGGCTTAAAATACTGAGGTAGGTATGGTGGATATAACATATACACCAGTACTTAATACAGCCATATGAGCTTGTGGAGCTTACTAAGACTTGACTGACTTCTTCCTATTGTCTCAAGTTACCGTATTGGTCTATTACAGAATACCACTTCCAACTACTTACTACTCACTACACTTGCTGAATAGCCACTTACTACTTGCTACTGACTGCTGACCTAATTGACCTAGAACTGACTACCTACTACTTGCTACTGCCAACTACTTACTACTCAGTACTCACTGTATTACTAACAGCTACGGTGGACAACTTACTGTCTACTTACTATCTACTTACTGTCTACTTACTATCTACTTACTGTCTACTTACTGTCTACTTACTGTCTACTTACTGTCTACTTACTGTCTACTTACTGACTTCTGACTTCTACCTACTTAGGTGTATCGGTATTGCCATACTACTTACTTGCTACACCACTTACTATACCATTGTTAGATCCACCATAGGCAGGCCCTGTCTTCTGAAGTCTGCTCACTGCGATAGTAAGAATGGCCATTCCAAAGGTCGTGTCCCATTACCACCTCTATTACTCTATACTGAAGCAGTCTATAGGCTGCGATGGTTCCTCCTTGAGGAATGATTGACAAATAAACATAACCACACTAAAAAGAGTATTGGACGTATCCGAATCTAACAACTATACAAGTAAGGAAGACAACTCTGGTACTGTACTCTGGTACTCTACCGTATAAATGTAGCACTCTATGCTACTCTGTACCCTAGTCTATAGATACCTATAGTAATCCACTTCATATCTCTGTATTTCTCTCTTCTACAGTACTCTATAGTGGTGCTACTTCCGTACTGGCCGGGCTGAAATTGCCAGTAGAGTGGTAGCTTTGATATAGTCCGATTTATTATGTATTACCTCATAAATACTCCATATAATCGGGTGCTGGTGTAGTTTATGATATGCCTCTATGTGGTATGCCCATTCTCAGTTTCAGTCTCAGTCTCATTCGATGGTCTTCTTTCAAATATTCTAGAACAATCTTTTTCATGTTCTAGTGGAGAGTTTTCCGGTAACATGTTTTCTCAAATTTATGTAAGCCACTTCGGTTTCTCGTTCTGGACCATCAACGAGTATTAGTAAGGAATAAAAGTATTGAAGCACATACCAACTACATACTTTAGTATACTACATAATCTACCATACTACATACTCTACTATACTACATACTCTACTATACCACTCTAATACTTACTAATGAACTTACTATACCACGTACTGCCTACCGCATTCGTCCTACCCCACTAATTCGTCTATTCTGACTGCCTGTATATTGCGAGTGTGAAGTCATACTACTTTACCTTGAAATATCTTGTCTACGTGTTTGGGGATGCTTAGAAAGACATTAGATTTGGACAGCGTGGGTACAAGCACCTCAATGGGTAACATGTATGAATACAGAGGGTCTGGGGTGTCGTTTTTGGAAATACAGAGGACCTGGGGTGTTGTTTTTGGAAATACAGAGGACCTGGGGTGTCTTTTTTGGAAATATGCGAGGTTTGGTATAATTACTGAGATCCCAACTCTTGGTATAGTGCTAAGACCCAAGAATATAAACAATATGGCCGATTATGTTATGTGTATGGATTATTCCAAATTCTAGGATATTCCTAGATCCATTGTAGGTAGGACATTATCTATAGAGACATTGTTAAGCCTACGATGTTCGATCTCAACATGATACGGCATTCGGATGACTTGTGACTTTATGGATGGTTCTTTTGGAACAAGCCTTAATATTGTTCCAGTGGAGAAGTTTTAGGAAATAGGTTTCTCCAAAGTTATATAAGCCACTACGGTTCATCAAGTTTAGGTAACATACGTTATAAAGAACATATCAGATATGAATTGGAAGGACATGTAAATGGTCATGGATAAGAATCTGAATATGGATATGGCCAGATGTGGATATTAACAAACATGTACTACAACTGCACCATTACAGTTCTAATAAAGTCATGCTGTGTAGCTATAAATTGTATAGGGTAGTATAATATGGGGTGGTTTTCGAGAGTGTGGCATAAAAAGCAGTGGTAGTTCCTAACAGAATACCCAAATGGTGTTGTGTAGTGTTGTGTGTTGTGTAGTGTTGTGTGTTGTGTAGTGTTGTGTGTTGTGTAGTGTTGTGTGTTGTGTAGTGTTGTGTGTTGTGTAGCCCAGCACAGCAAAACAATTCAAGCCACTCTAGCAAATTCCGACAAAAAAATAATTTACCCCACTTCAGTTCTGTCTGTTTGACCCTTGATTGGTACGCAAATACACTTCATATGAGGCTCTTCTCTAACATTTCAGAATATTGAATCTAATGAACGTTGGTGTGAGACATTACGCCATTTGTTTGTTCAAAGGGGTAAACCTTTTGAATCATTGGTTTGTTTAATTGCTAGTGTGGTTTGAAAAACAATGTATAATGAGGATTATAATCAGCATACAATGCTTTTCAAAACTATTCAAACCAGCGCAGCAAAATGTTTCGTACTCCTTCGCACAGTCTTTTAAACAATATGTTCACATCAACTTACATTAGAATTCAAGATTCTGAAATGTTCAATCTGGAGGTTTGCCTTATATGTAGTACATTTGGGGTCATTTAGAAGCCTTGCACTTTTCATTAAGTTCAAAACGGACGGAACTGAAGTGGCAGGGTACGAACCTCTATAATTTATTGGTTTGTATAATTTGCTAGTGTGGTTTGAATAAATTAAACGTGCAGGTTTGAATGGTTTTGAAAAACACTGTACTGTAGCGTTAGTGAGTACATATGATTTGTTGAATATTGTTCAAGAGAATCATAATGGGGGCTATAATCAGTATATTGTACTGGTCATACAATGAGTACATGCAGTACTGTTAGTAATTCCATAATCAGTGCATCGTACTGTTAGTAATTCCATAATCAGTGCATCGTAATGTTAGTAAGTCCATAATCAGTGCATCGTAATGTTAGTAAGTCCATAATCAGTGCATCGTAATGTTATAGTGTAGTTGTGGTGAATGCACTTTATATTGAAGGATTCTATAGTTCAGCAGTAATCACAGTGAGCATGAGACACGTGATACTCCAGCTCACCAAAGTCCCACCACAACACAGCGTAATAATAAAAAGTCAGTATATGGATAGTATGCAGCACCCACCAATAATCAATCAGACACCCTAGTAGCCCCCCAATAAACTAATAAAAAACAATCTCCCTTTTTTTGGTGGTTCACCGCGGTGTGTATTTACTATACGATGACACGTTCTCCAGGTTTGTGCAAGTCTGCGCGACTGCACGCGTGAAGGTAAACAAACACTCTTCTTCATGGCCAATCTCTCCGACCCGCCGTCCACATCGGCCAAGGTGCTCCAGTTTCTCGAAGAGACGCAGATTCTGGAAGACATGGCACAGCCCAGTTCCCAGCCGCGGGGCTTGCGTTTCAGTGCTGCCAACGTGGAGTTTAGTGAATCACCGAGTGAGAGTGGACAGAATGGACAGAATAGTCAGAATAGCCAGAATAGCCAGAATAGCCAGAATATTCAGAATAATCAGAATAGTCAGAATAGCCAGGATAGTCAGAATAGCCAGGATAGCCAAAAAAGCCAGAAGACTGACATGGGGTATAATCTGAACAGCCAGAATTTCCACATTTTGAATGGAGCAGATGCAGGAACTGGTGTGATTGATATCAACAACAACAACAACAACAACAACAAATACAAGAACATGCTCCGATACAAACCCAACTCAGGGTTCAAGGATGAGGTGTCCAGTGTCAATGGAATCTCGGTTCCCAATACCTTCAAGCATAAACTGCACCCCAATGCCCGGACCAAGACGCAGATTGGCACGCTGTTCCATGAAACTTCTTCAGAAAACGCCCTCGAGGCTGTCCTTGCAGATGTGTCCGAAACAGCCATCAAAACATCCACTTTGAGGGCGAAGAACCGCACTCTTGACGATGAACACACGCCCAACTGGATGCCGTCGGTGCTAGAGACTCGCTGGGACGAGGCTTCGCCGGAGGAACACGCGGTGGGGTCCAAAAATAAGGAAATGCCCTTGAATTTCTTCACCTCTGACTCCAATACCTTTGTTCACAATGCTAATGCTGCAGAGAACGGGGCTCATACCACGCCTATCTGGAAGAAGGTTGCAGATGGCTACCAGAACAAAATGGACCTGGAACCACCTCTCCAGAAAGTGTTCCAGTCGTATTTTGACCAATCGAAGGATTCCAATAAACCGGACTCCAAGTACTTTGATCAATCGAAGGACGTGTCCAGACCCGAATTGAAATCCGCCGTTTCAGGCTTCTCCCTGATGTCCACAGTCTCCACGCCCATAGCCACCAAAGACTCGGAGAACCATCTCACGGAACTGCAGATAGTCCAGTTGGAGAACATGCTAGAGCAGGTCAAGGACAAGCCTGACGATTACCCTGTGATCGGACTGCCGTTGAAACTCTTTGGAAACGCATACGATACTTTTACCAAATCTGTGTTGAACCAGTTTGTGGAGAAAGTCAGATCGAATGCCAATAGTGTGCAGAGACACCCCAAGCAACCTTCGCTGCTCCCAAAGTTCGAGCTCCGGATCAGCGACTTCACCAAATCCAAGGATTACACCGATAAGGACTTCATGAAGAACGCAGACCATATCTTTGCGCATATCCAGAAAAAACGGCCCACAGGAGACCACCTTTTTGATAAGAAGTCTCCTGATTCGTTTCATCAACCTTCGCTACTGTTCATCCAGAACCAAAACACTGCCACATCGACACCCAAGCCAAATAAAAAGCGCAGTTTCACGTCTTCAAGCAGTGCTCAACTAACCATGGATTCCGAGTTGGAAATGGACTCTGCTCTGCTTCAAAACAGGCACTATGCTTACGAGTACTCTGTTGATGACTATACAGCGGAAGAAAAGACTTCGTTGGGTCATGCTCTGCCACGGAAAGGCTCCAATGCAGGAGAATACAACTCCTATACTCTCGAAAAGTTCTCTGATTTGAATTCAGAGTATACCAGTGAGCTGTCGGAGGACGATAGTGGGAAGGTGCAGCTGGATCTCCTGAAAGAGACTGCAGACACGGAAGCAGTTCCGTATTTGGGCAGCTCCATGCTGTCGGTCAGAAAGTATCCAAGGGACGTGGGATTGAAGAGTTATCCACGAGAAAATGCGGAGCCAAAGTATCCACGAGAGAGTATGGAGCAAAAAAATCCAAGACAGAGTGTGGATGAAAGAGAGGATTTGGCGGAAAAAGCCAACTTCATCAAATGGAAACGGCCATCCCAGCTTCGCCTTTCGAGTGTTAACAACATCCGACGCGGCTCTGTGGTCAAAGGCGTGGTCAAACCAGGTGAATACCCCGACCAATATGGCAATATGGTTCTAGATCCAAGAGAACAGAAATGGGTATCCAACGACAAAGAGAATACGTTACGAGGAAGTCTCGATTCTATTGAGGATTTGGTGTCATCCCTCGATGTGCAAGGACGAGAAGGCGAACGAGACAATTTTGACCGTGATTTGAGCATCTTGAAGCGGCCTCTGCAGAAAAAACGGCTGGACCAGAACTTGGAGGTTTCGTTCCAGCTTCCAGAATCCAGTTTTGGCACTTCCAACCGGTCGCAACACTTCGACGTGACTGCTGTTTCTGCTTTGACCAACAATACGTTTTCACAGTCCAATAAGGATATTGTTTCGTTGATTACGGGCTCCACAGATGAATCAAAATGGGAAAAGATTCATTCCATTACGTTGTCCGGGAAAAACATCAGCCATTTGGAGAGTCTAGACCTGTACCTCCCGTCGTTGCAGAGCGTGGATGTTTCTCAGAACCAATTGGCGTTCGTGGAAGGTTTACCCACGTGCGTATCGGAATTGGATGTTTCGGATAATTTCCTCGATAGCAGGGCTTCGTTTCGGAAGCTCCGGGACTTGCAGATCTTGAATGCATCGTTTAACCGATTGGAGACACTTTCAGGTTTGAATGCCAGCCACAACTTAACGCAATTGAATTTGCTGGGCAACCAGATCCGGGGAATCGAAGAGCTCCGGCCGTTGAGGTCGCTCATTTCGCTAAATGTTAGCCGGAATAAGATCCATGGCAAGTTGGACTTTTCAAGGTACAATTTCGCCAATCTCCAGGAACTCAATATGGCGGAAAACATGGTCACGTGCGTGCAAGGACTCGAACATATTCCGAATCTACGGATTTTGAATGTCAACGAGAACAAGTTAAGCAAGCTAGTGTGTCAAAAACGACACGGAAAGTTGAAGAAACTTTGTGTGAAATTCAATTACTTGAGGTCCATTGATGTGCAGGATTTCCCCTACTTACGGATTCTTCGCATTGATGGAAACAGAATCGAAGCGGTGAATGGGCTCAAAAAACTCAAGTTTTTACAGGAGTTTTCAGCCAGGTGCCAGGTCAGTTCTGAAGTGGTGGAGGACATTCTCCAGAGCGCACGTGATGTGATCAGCATGGATCTTTCCGGAGTTTCATCGATGGACAGTGTTTTCCGAAAACATTGCAGTTTATCGTTCTTTAATTTGAACGTGTTGAACTTATCAGCAGTCGGTTTGACGTCACTCCCCTCCCAATTCGGAGACATGTTCCCCAACGTGAGGGAGTTGAATCTCAATTTCAACAAGTTCGAGAGTTTAAGCGGGTTGGCTTCACTTTGCAGGCTCCGCAAGCTTTTTCTTCTAAGCAACAACATGTCCAGCATGGAGGATTTGGTGACGAGTCTTGCGAAGTCCCGCAAAAGCTTGGTGGTGCTTGACCTCCGGTTGAATGCACTTAATTTCCGGTTTTACCCCTACGTTTTCAGCCCAGACGAGCTCGACCACCGCATGGATGCGAAAGCGCATATTACTGAAAGTCCGATCCCAATCCATGCAATAGACGATATCGAAAACTTCTCGATCCACTACAAAACGGTGAGCAGGAGCACGGCGGAGTGGCGGGACCGGGACCGGGAGTTTTTCCGGGGCTTGGTACAGGACGGCAAGAAGAAGCACGTGCAGGACCGGATCAGCTACGAGAGTCTTTTATTGGAGTTTTTCACTAACCTCCGGGAATTGGACGGCACCCGTGTATCGGAGGACGATAGAGTGCAAGGTGTGTCGCAGCGCGATGTGCAGGAGCAAGAAAGAAGTCAGAAAAGCGAGCGGAATCAGAAAAACGAGCGCAATCAGAGAAGTGAACGGAATCAGTGGAGAGTGCGGAATGCGAGCGGAAATAGCGGAAATGTGCGCGCTTATCAAAAGTGAATTCCACCTCCCACCACTTTTACGTGCAACTTTACACCCACCTTTCTTTATTTGCACCATGGTCTTGTCCACGCGAGTCAGTCTCCAGTGGGAGCCCGAGACGCCCGAAGAAGTCACCAGTACCCTTGTGTTCACTAGCAAACAAGACCGGTTTGTGGATGTAAGGGTGTACAAGGACAAATACCCCTACGTGGGCAGCCATGAGCAGGTGGAGGCGTTTGAGCAGGTGTTCCAGTGGGTGATTGTGGGCGAAGAAGAGGAGTTGCGCGGAACCAATCGCGTGCGCTTCAACCACTCCATCAACCTGGCGGAGATTGTCGCGTCGCTCCGGCTCAAGCGGCCGTTGGCCGAGTGCAGGAGTCTCCCTGATATCGGGGCGTTTTGGCCCATGGAGGGAAGTGAAGACCGCAAGGAGACGGGCGAGATGGTCAATCCTGCAACAGGAAAGGTGACTCTGTACGTGGAGATCTGGAGGTCTCTATGTCCCACAAGAACAACACCCAGCAAAGAGGTGCGGGAGGGAACACCAAAAGAGGTTCAGAAGGGAACACCAAAAGAGGTTCAGGAGGGAACACCAAAAGAGGTTCAGAAGGGAATACCAAAAGAGGTTCAGGAGGGAACACCAAAAGAGGTTCAGGAGGGAATACCAAAAGAGGTTCAGAAGGGAACACCAAAAGAGGTTCAGAAGGGAACACCAAAAGAGGTGCGGGAGGATGTGAATATGGTGTTTGATGTGGAGAGCGATGGGGTGGTGGGGCGGATGATTCGCCTAGGCAACTGGGTCCAGGGAATCGTGTACGATTCCAGCGATACAGAGCAGCCTCTCAGTGTGATGCGCAGGGTATACGAGGAGGGAGAATGGAGGGACTTGATTCGGTACGGCAAGTACCAGTTTCCAACATACTACAAATCGGAGACGGGTCAAGCAGAAAGTCCCTGGACTCGCAAGGAGTAGTATACACACTGGATCATCATAGACCAGTATCCGTATGGAGCATCAGCATGAACCTCTACTACATAACCACAGTAGATATACCGGATGTCAATATATCTGTAGAATCAGTCTGTCAGACGGGCTACAGATACGCAGGAATAGTAGATGGTAAGTGATTAAGTATATCAGTACCATACAAATAAATCGAACAGGCGAGAGGTGAAGCAAGAACGGGTCCCAGATGTACTAGGTATCTGCTCAGCCACTGATGTCAGCCATTGAACCCAGCCATTGAACCCAGCCATGAAACTAACAGATACAACTTGGAGCTTTTGATCTTGGTACGGATGGTCATGAGCATAAATTGGGTGTGTTCAGGTGGTCTTACATAATGTAATAACCATCAAAGAACACAACCTTTAAATGTCACTTAATATCCTTAATATCCTTAATATCCTTAATATCCTTAATATCCTTAATATCCTTAATATCCTTAATATCCTTAATATCCTTAATATCCTTAATATCCTTAATATCCTTAATATCCTTAATATCCTTAATATCCTTAATATCCTTAATATCCTTAATATCCTTAATATCCTTAATATCCTTAATATCCTTAATATCCTTAATATCCTTAATATCCTTAATATCCTTAATATCCTTAATATCCTTAATATCCTTAATATCCTTAATATCCTTAATATCCTTAATATCCTTAATATCCTTAATATCCTTAATATCCTTAATATCCTTAATATCCTTAATATCCTTAATATCCTTAATATCCTTAATATCCTTAATATCCTTAATATCCTTAATATCCTTAATATCCTTAATATCCTTAATATCCTTAATATCCTTAATATCCTTAATATCCTTAATATCCTTAATATCCTTAATATCCTTAATATCCTTAATATCCTTAATATCCTTAATATCCTTAATATCCTTAATATCCTTAATATCCTTAATATCCTTAATATCCTTAATATCCTTAATATCCTTAATATCCTTAATATCCTTAATATCCTTAATATCCTTAATATCCTTAATATCCTTAATATCCTTAATATCCTTAATATCCTTAATATCCTTAATATCCTTAATATCCTTAATATCCTTAATATCCTTAATATCCTTAATGTCCTTAATATCCTTAATGTCCTTAATATCCTTAATGTCACTTAACATTTAACATCACTAAAAAGCAAGAACAGGTTTTACAGACGCTGAAAAATGCTTTAGTACATCTTACAATGTTAGTGGATCAGAAATTGAAAAATCAAGATAAAAGAATTGAAGATGTTGTCACAAAGATGTTAAAACTGTCTTTATCAAGTAACCATCAAAGAAGTAATGGGTGGCCTTCTATACGCAGTGATTGACGATTTAGATTACTCAACTCCAGTAACATCAGGTGGTTCTTTCAACCATGGAGTACAGTCCAGAGTGGTGTACTGAACACTAGTGATGAAGTTAAGTCTCACTAAGATGGGTAATATTGAGGAGTTCCAAGGGAGCTTTTTCTGGGGTCTGGCTGTTTGGCTGTTTGACTGACTGTTTGGCTGTTTGGCTGTTTGAATGACTGCTTGACTGTTTGACTGTTTGACTGTCCTGTGGTCTGGTGGAGTGGGACATCGGCCAACTGAAAATAAATTGACACCCCTAGACTTGACAAGCCACTACTTAATCTTCACCTTATAGTCTAATATAGATAACACTAATTACAGTGTTTTTGAAAACCATTCAAACCAACACAGCAAAATGTTTCGTACTTCTTCGCATAATCTTTCAAACCAAATGCTCACACCAACTTTCATTAGAATTCAAGAGTCTGAAATGTTGAATCTGGAGCATTATCTTATATGTAGTATATTTGGGGGTCTTGCAATATCAATCAAGGGTCAAAATACATGGAACTGAAGTAGAAGGACTACGAAACCTTTTGAGTTATTGGTTTGTTATTTTGCTAGTGTGGTTTGAATTGTTTTATGGCGCAGGTTTGAACAGTTTCGAAAAACACTGTAACTGAGTTTACTTATCAAACGGACCGGAGAGTTCCTACTGATACTAGCCGTTCAGTCGATGCCATGGTTAAGTCTTTGTTCTGGAAGATGTGATTAATTAGAAACCCGTGAGAAGCTTAGAGCCCTTGCAGATACAGCTTAGGCCTCAGGTGGCATAACAATTCTAACATTTGGTAGCACAGCGTACCAGACCATACCTTGGCGGTGAGACAAACGTTATGGATAAATACGCGTTCATCAGCGATTACATTAGAAGGGAAGGTCGTTTCAGGGACTTCCCAAGTTCGATATGAAAGAAGGGACTACACAGTAGGCTTGGACTTTATTCAAGACGCCTAAATGCTACTTAAGTTTCTGTTAAGTGGTATAAGCACAGTCAACACATCCGACTTTCAAGTGTTAAAAAGTCAAACCAACGATTCTCATCTGACCTTTAAATCCAGTTAGAACTCATCATACCCTGCTCCTTATTATATCTTCGTTGCCATGTTTTGGGAAATCTTCTCATAGTCCTGTGTTCAGCTTACAGTTGTCCCAATTTACCCAAACAAGACGCTCCTCTGCTTATTGGGAGAGGGACGTTCTCTAGCGTCTTCAAAGGAGAGCATACCGAAACCAAGGATGTGGTGGCCACCAAAATCATCAACCAAAAAATCTGTACCAAGCCGTTGCTCAACATCAGCGAGATACACGCAATGAAGACTCTCAACAAAGCTTTGGATGTACTACTGCTAAGGTTTATCCGAGTGAAATGTATGCTGCATCACACACTGTACTTCCAAGAACAACAAACCAATATTTTAAGCACTAGTTCCTCAAAGCAGTACTCGTGGCTGACGCTACACTTGTATAATTTATCTACTACATACTATCTCTATACAGTCACTGAAAAGTACCACTTGGAACATCTCTCAGACAATATTCTGATTGGGATATGTTACGAAAAACCTCACAAGTTCCAAAGGACATGGAGGTCCTCGAATTCAGGAACTCCGCTAAAACACTTTCACCCAAGGTTTATGTGCATTATAAATTTTCCTATTGTGTGGAATAGAGTAAGTATAGCCTCAAGAGACTGGCTTAGCACACTGTAGGTTTCGGGTGAGCGTGGACCTTCCTTTTCCTGAAATGAACATTCATTTTCAACAGACAAGCCTGGGCATGTAAATGTATGGAAGTAAAATAACTACTGATTATCACTGAAGTTTGTGATTACTCGATGCTGAAGGTTTTTGATGACTTATAATTACACCAGGGTTCATCTGGCTCCTCAGTTTACTGATGCCTCAAATACCCAAACTACTGAGAGGGAGAAATATCATTGAGGTATTGAGTGATGGTGAGGGCCCAGGAGCCAGCGAGTGAATGACTACACACTTTTATAGTACACCAATCTATACCATACCAGTGTATACTAAGTACCAAACGTACACTATGAGTTTTGTGCATGCTACACTCTACTACTACACTCTACTACCACACTCTACTACAACACTCTACTACCACACTTCTATACTTGTATCACAACCGTAATACAGAATCAGTAGATATAGAGAATATACTGTGAAAGCCTCAGTATATCACTGGTACTGAGAATGAACCGACAGCTCATAACTGACTGGTACTGGTGTACCAATACAGCCAGTGCTGATATTACCATATGGTATTACTGGTCATTGAAGCGGTCATCAGTCATTACTACCAGTTTGATTTACTGGCCTGCTGGTTTTCTTAACACAATACTGGAATGTGATGGTTTCATAGGTGTCGCTGTACTCTATCAGAGTATTTTTATATCTGAATATCAGGGTATCAGTAGATCAAAGTATCAGTAGATCAAAGTATCAGTAGATCAGAGTATCAGTAGGTCAGAGTATTAGTAGATCAAAGTATCAGTAGATCAGAGTATCAGTAGATCAGAGTATCAGTAGATCTGTTATGTTCTCTAGTAAGTTTATGCTTAACTAATACTCTGCTCGTTGATGTTCCTCAAGAGAGGAACCGAAGTGGCTAATATAACTTAGAGAAAACGTGTTACCGGAAAACGCTCCACTAGAACAAAGGTAAAAATTGTTCTAGAATATTCGAAACAGTACCATCGCTGCACGAGGTGCTACTATGGGACACGGCTTTTAGAATGACCATTGTTACGACCGAAAGAGCAGGCTTCAGAATCCTCAATAGGCAGGACCCTTCCCATTGTGTACCTAACAATCAGTAGATCTATATCTATAGATATATTTGGATTCTAATTGAACGTGATGTATGGGATGTCTATTTTGATTCTTTGATGGTTCCTCTGGGGAACTGAAAAACCAAATCCTGGAACTCCTAAATCCTCAAACTGCCACATTCCTGGAAATACCCTTTTGTCCAGAGTCCTCCGCTCCTTCTCCTTCTTCTCCACGTCTTTCTTAAATAGCCGTTTTCCCGTACGTCTCTTCAAACACCCTCTTGCGGAGCTCCTCGTCTCTTTCAAGTGTTTACGGGATGCGTTCTTTGGAATTGTTCTTTCGTGTACAAGTGCGTTTATATCGATTGAAAGAAACGTGAAACTACCAGGCCAATGGTGAAGCCCTAATACATTCTGACAATACATTCTGACAATACATTCTGGCCCTGGTTAGTATCGGCAGATACTTCCTAATACCTCCCAGGTAATCACTACCCATAGTGGCTCTAACAGTATATATATCTTTATGTCTATGCATTGCCGTAGTAATCATGTACGTTGATAGACCTTCAACAGGAACAGGAAGGGTTACATAGCTTTGGAGAAACGTGGCTTCGAAAACTCCATCAGACGATTACTTAGGTTTGTCACATGGTGCTTCCTACAACTAACATCAGGTTTGGATAGACAGAGGCTGCATTACTTCTACATGCAGGGCCCTACTTACAGAAGATCTAACACTCAAGCTTGCAAAGAATGTAAGCCAAAACCGTGTAATTCAAGGAGCCTATAATCAATGGTGCAGTGTCACATAGTTTGTAGTGTGTAGACAGAGGTGTTGTACAAGTGTACTCTTTGATTTCCGCTGTGTAGTATAGCAGGAGAGTAAAAAAGGCTGTAGTGGTAATTACACTCGCACAGTATAGTAGTAGCAGTAAGTATAATAGTAGCATTAAGTATAGTAGTAGCAGTAAGTATAATAGTAGCATTAAGTATAGTAGTAGCAGTAAGTATAATAGTAGCAGTAAGTATAATAGTAGCATTAAGTATAATAGTGTTAGTAGCATGGAGTCCTAGAATGCTATATTAGCAGTGTAGTTGGTTAGTATGTATAGCTCTATGGTATGTATATGCATAGTGTGGCATCGCAGTGAAGGCTATAGTGAGTAGTGGGAAAGTAATAATCACATGGGTAGTACACTGTAGGTAACGTATGACACTCAGTGTAGTCAGTAGTATAGTCAGTAGTACTATAGCATAGCACTATAGCGAGTAGCAAAGTATGACAGTATAGTATGGTTGACATGCTATTGGGAAGTAGTCAGTTTAGTATGCGCATACTAGTATATTAGTGTAGATAGACCCACCTCATAGTTACCAGCAGTAGTGAGGTATAGTAGCCCATAGCACAGAAAAAGACACCATGTGGTATGTGGCAGTCAAGTGTAGCAGCATAGGACAGTGCTACTATAAAGCTCACTGAGGCGGAGTGGCAGCAAAACATACCATAGGGTAGTATAGTAGAATAGTGGTGTGGCATTATAACATACCGCAGTGTAATCTAGCACTGTCGTCTATGCTATAACAGTACAGTAGCATACCAGTATAGTGTAGAGTATAGTGTAGAATATAGTGTAGAGTATAGTGTAGAGTATAGTGTAGAGTAAAGTGTAGAGTATAGTGTAGAGTATAGTGTAGAGTATAGTGTAGAGTATAGTAACATACCAGTCTAATAAGTATAATATAGTAGTACAGCTCATACAACAGGTGTGGTGTCTGGAGTGGTGAGGATCCCCGAGACTGCACCCGTGCACCTGCGTTGAACTTGCTTCCATCG
Source organism: Metschnikowia cubensis (assembly GCA_002374405.1). Lineage (NCBI taxonomy): Eukaryota > Fungi > Ascomycota > Pichiomycetes > Serinales > Metschnikowiaceae > Metschnikowia > Metschnikowia cubensis. Next base: position 73,508 of record NKZA01000036.1, read on the forward strand.
CACCAAGATAACATTCTCATAGCCTGAAGAAAGTAATACACAATGTCCGTGGAAAGTTGGTATGTATTTGGAGAAAATGTGGCTGTAAGGCGTATTTACTAACCCCAGGTTGTTTATCTTTGCCGTCATTGTTAATGCAGTGAACCTATTTAGTCAGGTGTTCTTCACCATCATGTACTCGGACTTGGAGAGTGATTACATCAACCCCATTGAGTTGTGCCACAAGTTGAACCCTTGGTTCATCCCCGAAGCTGCTTTGCACGGATTTTTGACAGTTCTTTTCTTGGTCAATGGTTTCTGGCTCGTGTTTTTGTTGAACTTGCCTTTGTTGGCATTCAACGTCAACAAGTTTATCCAGAAGAACCATTTGTTGGACGCCACCGAGATATTCCGCACCTTGTCGAAGCACAAGAAGGAGAGTTTTGTCAAGTTGGGCTTTCACTTGTTGATGTTCTTCTTCTACTTGTACAGAATGATCATGGCCTTGGTGGGTGACGAATAAGGCCCTGCGCACCCGTACCTCCGGGCCGACGTACATCCGGTTGGAAGTAGATCCGGGTGGGACTTCCAGGTGGAAACCCCAGGCGGAAGATCCAGGTGCACGTATATCCGGGCTGGGACTCTTCTGTTTTCTTTTGGGAGGTGCCTGACTCCGTTGAGGCTGAATGCTAGTATAATATGATCTAGTGTTAGGACGAGCTAGTTGCGGCTGTGGTGAGCTAGTTTAATATGCCGATCCAGTAGCTAGTATGACCAGAATTGAATGTGCCTGTATATGTACAGTCGGAGAAGTCTCCCTTAAAGTTCTAGATATAGACTACATTACGAATCTTTACTGATAAAGTACTGGACTTCTACACCACTTACACTACTAAACTATACTATAGTTTACGGCTGGTTTTATGCTAGTATACTATACCAGACTGCACTACATTCCATCCCAGACTACTCTTCCGGACTACAACTGATGGGGTGATTATCTCCACACTATAATTAACAACTACACACACCACTATGCTACAGTGTACTATGCTAGTGTACCACTGATTACACAAGTATGAAGCTTTCATTATATTCCTACTTCAGTACGGTATGCTACTATACTTTACTTTATTATAACACTCTACTGATAGCAGAGGTATAATCAATACTATACTGCTACCTTACACCACATTATACAGTACATTATTCTGACTACATCAAATCATACCACACTATACCCTACTGTATTACTCCACTATACAATTTACTTACGACACTATATACCACCCTTACTGCAGCACATTTACTGCAGCACATTTACTACACCACATTTACTATACCACATTTACTACATCACATTTACTACACCACATTTACTACACCACATTTACTACACACTACATATTAGATCCACTAAGGAGGGCACTACATAAAGGTCTGATGAAGCCCACGGAGTATAAAACTAACAGAGCAATTGCAAAACCATTACAACCCAATCAACAAAGTTGGTGCTACAGTTCTGGTGAAGAGTTCTTTGAAGCCACGAAAAACAGAGGTCATTTTCTAGTGCTGTTCACCGGTCTAGACCTTTTTACCCTTCAGGAAAACTAGCACCAATTCCTGTCATTGAGAAATCCTCAACTAATACCAACAATCAGGTGCTGAAAGTACTAACAAGAAGGCAATATTATCTAGGGGGATATGTCTTGCAATTACTACTCTACTAAGTTAAAGCTGATCAAATTCCTTTCTTGAGGTTTCGTCAAAGCTATAGTAACAGTGGCATATTAACGTGCCAACAGAATCTAACAGGTATCCCTACTGCTAGTGACTGCTAGTGACTGCTAGTGACTGCTAGTGACTGCTAGTGACTGCTAGTGACTATTATATACTGACTACGACTGGCTGTTACGTTGTTGCTGAGTATAGGATTGATACATCTCGCTTCCTCAGCAGTTATGCCGTAACTTGGTTACCCTGGACTTACCAGAAATCATAACCACACATATAAATCTAGCTGCGGCCTCTAAACACTGACACTGGTTTGTATGTCTAATACATAAGAACTGTTAGATTCCGGGCCAGAATCCTCGTGTACTTATATATTGTTGGGGAGCAGTTGTCGTGGTCAGGGGATCAACGTTTTGGCTGTGCCCGGGTTGCATCTGCCGTTGGGAACAACTGTAAATCCAGTTTTTAACGAGGAAACGCGGAAAGAGAGCTTGATCAAGCAAGCAGTAGGCAGTTTGGGGAAACTGCGAGAGTATGCGAAGGCATAGGAGCACACCGTCGAAGAGAAGTAATAACAGTGGCGAGCTTTGCCCAGATAGCACGGTGTCGCTAATGGTTTGCAGGGCTGCGAAAGCCACGCAAGCATGTGCGGGACTGTGTCGAGATGGTAACGCCATCAGGCCGAGGAGGCACAGGTGTTGTCACACAAGTGTTCTCGGAAACATGTTGCTGTTGGGTGGGTTGAGTAGACGTACACGAAACAGGCACCAAGTTGGCGATGTTGGTGTATGGTGCAGGTCTTGGGGGCAATTCAAGTGGGGTCGCTAGAGTGGATATTGAAAACAAAGCAGCAGTTTGAGGTTCTCTGTAGGAGTCGGGATGTTTGAAATAAGGCATCAGTATTGTAGGAAGGACACGCTCTGCTTGGATTATCGGATGCTTCCGGTGTTGGGCGGAGCGGAGAAAGTGACGTTTAACACGGCGACCAGGAAGCACCCGGAAAAGGTTCCAGAAAGATCTGTCAAGATTCTGGAAAAACGTATAGTATGTAGGGTGGGCTTCGTAGCAAGGTCGAAGGATCTGTGCAACAGTAGGTTTGGATGAAGAGCCCGAAGTAAGGAGAATTTCGAGGACCTGGGGAAAAGACGACTCAAGGTAAGGTAAACAGCCAAGTTTCCTAAGAGTAGATAAAACGTCTTGGTAAGAACGCGCGGGTTTAACGAGGCATAATCCTTGTTTCCTGTTAGTATTTAACAGCTGTAAATACTCATGTCGGTCATCTCCCACGGGGGAAACCAAGCGAAGAAGGCGGAGTCGGATTGAAAAGCGCTAACCGTAGCGGAGAATTGAAAAGCGCTAACCGTAGTGGAGGAGAGTGTAAATTTATTTGCAAGGACCCAGCCAGCGCGTATGCTGGCTTTAGTGATAGTCCCATGAATGGAAAGACCATTGAAGGGACGTAAGCGAATTTGTGGGACGAAGCTAGCAATGAGTGTCCGTCGAGACAGGAAATTAAGTGCGAGAAGCTTGTAGTTGCTGGATGATTTCGCAACGTGTGGGGTATGGTCGTGGGGTGTAACGAGATCAATAGACGATGGGTGGTCGATGGTAGCTGAGGGATTCTGCCGAGCTGTAGGGGCGGGGCTAGCGGTGGCGGGGTAACCGTGAGGACCGTGTGCGTTAGGAAGAGCTGTCACTGGGGAAGGGGCAGGGCATAAATTGCAGCCACGATGTAGCGTGCTGCTGTGGAAGTCAATGAGTACACCGAGTGAAAAAGGGCGCAGAAGAATCCGACAAGAGCGAAGATTGCTCCGACAATAAACCATATGGTGGTAATGAAGTATCAGGCAGAGTCTTCATAATATTCTAAATAGGTAGGGCACTACCTATGACGTATCTGACAATACCTAGCACCTTATCTATGTTTATAAGACATGATACCTGATACCTGATGCCTGATGCCTGATGCCTGATGCCTGATGCCTGATGCCTGATGCCTGATGCCTGATGCCTGATGCCTGATGCCTGATTTCCATACCCATGAAATTTTCTCATTTCTGAGTAGCGTTGTGGAGTCACGATGTCAAAGAGTTCCTATACTCACGGTTGGTGGAATAGGAGAAGAATCATAAATTAATGGATTCCATCAGTAGAATATTATGAAAAGCCGATGAAACTTCGGGGTGGTGGGGTGTATAATGGTAGGATCAATAAACTGTGTGTTGTCCCTGGCCACCAAAACTGCAAGAAATTCACGTTCTGTCAATTCGCAATCCAGTCCAGATTCTTCAGCGGTTTCTTTTTATTGTTTCTGTCCCTGAAGTTCTCCTAGACTCTTCACCGCAGAATGCAACTGAGCAGGCAAGCCGTAGTTTGGATTCAAAACCCTCTGGAGATCTGTAAGAGACAGCATCACGTGCGCACTCAAGTCCGGGACCTGGGGTTCTCCCAGAATCGCCGTTTTGAGCTCACCAATTGCCCCCACCATATGCATGAACTCATGGTGCTTCTCCTTCATCTCATAGTACTTTCTGCGCTCCACTGCTAGCTCAGCCCCTACCAGAGAGTGTTTTTTCTGGAGCTCCAAAATGCTCCTACGAACCTCGTTTTTTTTCCTCTGCACACTGGCCAAGTCGTGGGAAATGTCGCCCATACTGGAGTGCAAGTCCAGCAAATGGTCGAGGTAGAACTTGAGATGCGCTTTGAACTCGGTCAACACCACGTTTTCACTGATGACTTCGTTGGCCACTGGACGAGGCGAATGCTCGGCCACAAAATGTTTTAGTACGTCCAAAGTGGTGAGGTTGAAACGCCGGTCACGTGTGCTGGTCGTATATAGCCTCTCTGAATCGATGGTCAAGGGACGCTGTTTTCCTTTGGAATTCAGGCCTAACAGTCGGGCCCCTGTATGTTGCTCGGGCTTGGCTTTATGTGCAAGAAGAAGGGCCATGGAACTGAAAGGTTTGGGGTGTGTGACTTTGGTGGGCTCTGACACGTGACTTTTCTGAAGCTTTGGCTTATCCACCACTCTTCTGGACCTCCGAGTGACTGCAGTAGTCTTTTTCTGGGCTTCCCCTTTTTTGGGCCGGCCTCTTTTTCGCTTGGCCGGTTTGTCATCTATGACTTCTTGCTTGATAAGATCACCATCGCTCGGATGCAGTCCGTTATCATCCATAGGGTCAGAATCGATATCGTAATGTAATTCCGAGTAGTCCACACGCATAGAAGTATGTAGATCATCTTTGTTTGGTTCGAGCTTGGGAGGGATGGTTGTGTGCAGGAGATTGTGATTCAAAGGTTTAAAGTCATCTTCATCATCTTCATCGGAGCTGAACGTCAACTTCCGTTTTTCTCGTCGAGCTTCGCCAGCGGGTTTATGTTGGTTGGAGGGTCTCCTAGAAGGTTTATCTTCTTTTGGTGATTTCTGCGTATGGTTCTGGGCGGGATTTGTGGAGGGTATGGGTTGATTTAGACTGGCCAGAGTTTGGTGGGCCAGAACTTGCAAGTCCCCCGCCTCTTGGTTCTCCCATGGTGTATCCTCCGGCTTGACTGGGTCCGAGTCGTGTTTCCCATCTGAAGACAGGATATTGAGCTGGTCGACCTTGATGTCCCGATTCCTGCAGTTAGTCAGTATCCCAGGCCTGGTAAACTAAAAACTCTTTTTGGACTTACATACCCTGAGCCTCTTATTCGGGCTTCTCGCCGTATGTACTGGTCTGTAGAAGGCATGTTGTTGGAGTGAGTTCGCGCACCACTGATACAGTCAACAGAAGAGATAGTGCGTCGTGAATAGTGCGCCGTGAATAGTGTGCACTGTGAATGGTACAGTGTTTTGAAAACTATTCAAACCAACACAGCAAAATGTTTCGTACTCTTTCGCCCAATCTTTCAAACCAAATGGCGTAATTCTTCACACCAGCTTTAATACAATTCAATGTGATGAAATTGATCTGATTGTGTTATATAAATTCAGGAGTCTTGCAATATTAGTCGGGGCTCAAAACCGGATCAAAACCGATAGGAACTGGAGTAGAGGGGTACGATACTTTTGAATTATTGGTTTGTTTATTTGCTAGTGTCGTTTGAATTGTTTTAACGCGCGCGTTTGAATAGATTTAAAAAATACTGTAACATACCACTACACAAGACACCCAGGATCCAAGAACTTCGTGGGAGGTTGAGTTTATTAAAGAACACTAAAAGAGAAAGAGATGTGGTGATGTTCACATCAATTTATGTCTCTAGTCTATAGTTTTGACTGCACTATCTGGACTGCCACTAGCCATATTATCTCTCTTTCTGCGATTGGAATGAGTGCGCAGACTCATGGATTACACTAAGTAGTTAGTAGAGTAGTTAGCAGTTGGTAGAGTAGTTGGTAGAGTATTTGGTAGAGTAGTTGGTAGAGTAGTTGGTAGTTAGCAGTTAGTAGAGTAATTAGCAGTTCGTAGAGCAGTTGGTAGTTAGTAGAGTTGGTAGTAACACCTGATTAATTGTAGTAAATTCAATACAGTGCAAATCACCACTAAATTAAATACCAGTGGATGGCTCAACCATATACTAAAACTCAAGCCTATAGGAAGAATAATTCAAAGCTATACAGTGTTTTTCGAAACTATTCGAACCCGCGCGATAAAAAGATTCAAACCACACAGGCAAATTATACAAACCAATATTTAGAGAGTTTCCTACCCCTCACGCTTCAGTTCCTTTCGTCTTAACCCTTGCTGAATATTGCAAGACTCCTAAATCTATTACATATAAGGCAATCCTCCATATTCAACATTTCAGAATCTTGAATTCTGGAAGTTGGTGTGAAGATTTGGTAACCAAAGCCTGGGATCATCGTAGATCTATCAAGCAGGACAATAGCAAAAAAAGTACTAGACAAGAATTCAAAAAGATTGCAGCACCACAATTTCACACATGGTCTCCCACTGCATTACTCACTGTGGCCCTATGTGGCTTGACTAACGTTGATCGGACGGGAAACAGTACTTTCCACATGGTGTGGCCGCAACCGGAAGCCAAAAATTTTTGGTTTACCCAGAAGTATTGATATTAGGCTCTTTGAAAAACAACCAATTAATGATAGTGCATGAATCATAAAATATAGGAAAAGGTAAGATCAAATGAACCATTTTTGGATATTCAATTAGTTGTACTGGGACTTTAAACTCAGTTGGGAAAGCGAAGCCACCGGCTGGAGCAGCGTCCTTCTTGGCAAGCTCGATGTTTTCGGAGTTTTGGCCGTTGTTTTTGAACCGGGGGTGGACAGTGTCCCTGTAACCACCGCTTCCCATGTAAGAGCCTCTGAATGGAGCAGCGTCTTTCTTACTGTGCGGAGGAGTACGAAACATTTTGCTGTTTTGGTTTGAATGGTTTTCAAAAACACTGTATACAGTGTTTCAAACCAGTTCGACCAATGTTTGACACTGGCAAATTTGAACAAACCAAAATCCAAAGCTTGGTGCCCCTCCACTTCAGTTCTGTCTGTTTTGACCCTTGATTGGTACTGCAAGCCCCCCAAAGGACTCCCAAACCTAGTACTTATATGAAAGTCCTCCAGATTCAAGATTTCACAATGAATCCTGATGAAAGTATTACGCCATTAGGTTTAAAAACAAAGTATTGTGTTTTTTATAACTATTCAAATGAGCGCAGCAAAATGTTCAAACCACACTAGCCAAATTAAACAAACTGTCAACAAGTTTTGTACTTAGGACTAAAAAATTCTAAGGATCAAGGACTTGAAGTAAGCTGTTTATGTGAAGACTTAATTAAATATTCAAAACAGCAAGTTTTTTGTTTCTTTGATATTGCTAATGTGGTTTGAATCTTTTTATCGTGCGGGTTTGAATCGTTTTATAAACACTGTACGAAACATTTGGTGGGGCTGATCTGAATACTTTTAAAAACACTGTATCTTAAAAAGTATGGATATGTTGAAAAACTTGAAAAGGTGTAGCAGTCATGTGTGTAGATTTTTTGTCAGCTAATGGAATATGATTGCTTTCAGATATTTGGCGTGTGGAATTAGAGTGAATAGACTTGGTGTGTAGAATGGTGGAGCATACATTTTCAGTGAGCACTGTTTTTGGCATGGTTTTCGCAGCCAAGTGTCCGTGCGCATACTTAATGCAAACCTCTGACCAAACGCAGTGAACTTTATGATAATGTGTTCACTTCAGGAAATTTGAATGGGGAATAGTGAACAGTAGAAAATTGATTAGGGAATAGTGAAATGTAGAAATGAACAGTGAACAATAGAAAATTAAATAGAGAATAGTGAAATGTAGAAATGAACAGTGAACAGTAGAAAATTAAATAGAGAATAGTGAAATGTAGAAATGAAGTGAAATGTAGAAATGAACAGTGAACAGTAGAAAATTTATCGCGCCTTCGACTATTCCACTATACAGTGTTTTTCAAAACTATTCAAGCCAGAGAGATAAAACGATTCAAACCACACTAACAAATAAACAAACCAATAACTCAAAACGTTTCAGACCTCTACTTCAGTTCCATCTGTTTTGAGCCGGTTTTAACCCTTGATTAATATTGCAAGACTCCTAAATCTATTACATATAAGAAAACCTCCAGATTCAACATTTCATCATGGAATTCTAATGAAAGTTGATGTGAACATTTGGTTGGAAAAACTGTGCGGAGGAGTACGAAACATTTTGCCGAGTTGGTTTGAATAGTTTTTGGGCAAGGTGCGGGTGCACTACCAGTGGGTGAAAAAAGCGGAATATTCAAGACATTCTTGCTACCCCAAACAAATGAGTGGATGCTTTTCTTTGGGAACAAAGTGTCGATTTTATCAGACGTTGCAATTAAAACTGTTCGTTTTCTTCTGTCCACCCAAAACAGGTGGTGGACTAAGTCCGCCAATCCATGAGCATTGCTAGTCTGGAGCAGTGGGCCGTACAGTGTTTTTCGAAACTGTTCAAACCCGCACAATAAAAAGATTCAAACCACACGATAAAAGATTCAAACCACACTGGCAAATTATACAAACCAATAATTTAGACAGTCACACTTCAGTTCCGTCAGTCCTAGCCCTTCACTGGTACTGTAAGACTCCCAAATGTAGTCATCTATGGCAATCCTCTAGAATTAAGATTTCAGAATCTTGAATTCTAATGAAAGTTGGTGTGAACATTTGGTTTGAAAGATTGTGCGAAGGAGTACGAAACACGGGTGTTGGTTTGAATGGTTTTCAAAAACAGTGTACTACACTGCACCATACTGAACACCATGGTACACTCATAAAATACACCCAGTTTCACCCAGTGTGGAAGTTGGACCCTACAAAACCGAAGTAAAAAACGAGGTGCACTTTGTTAGCGTGCCAATGTATATGAGAAGCCACATCCTCAGGCGTTGTACAGTTCCGGGAATAGCTGGTGCTAACGTGCATTAAGAAGGCGCTTTGGTTATGTGGGTCGTGCGCGACTCAGAAAAGAGTGCCAAAGTATGTGCCACACCACCCTGCGCTAGGCAGTCTGCCTCGAGCATGTACACCATCTACAGCACTATGAAGTGTTTTTGTCACTTTATTAAAGTATCATAGGATTATCATACATTGGGCGCTTATTGCTGCGAGAAGTGCTCCAACAAGATGTTTCTCTCCTCAGAGTCAGCACCCCAGTTCTTGACAACAATACAAGAAGCTCCAACAACCTTTCTGGCGTTACCTTCTCTGTCCAACTGACACAAACCGGCCCACTCACCCAACAACTTGGCGTCGGAGACCTTAATCAATGGGATCTTCTCGTCACCCTCGTTACACAAACCCTCAACCAACTTGGTGATGGAGTCCTCGGTAACAGAGTCACACAAGACACACAATTGGGCCTCCTTTCTGGAAAGAGCCTTGGAGGCCTCTCTCAAACCTCTGGCCAAACCATCGTGCACCAAGGAGGTTCTCAACACCACCTTCAAGGCATCCTCGATGGAGATGGAAGACTCTTGTTGCTCAACGGCAACCTCTTCGACGACTTGTTGTTCTTCGATATCAGACATTATGGACTTCTTCGTCAGTATACTGCTCAGTGAAGAAGAAAGAGGTGCGAGGTATAATTTTTCGGGTGGGCTGCGCGCGCCGGGCCACTGCGCACTCTGGGGGGGGGGGTTCATTAGGGCTCAAGCCCTAACTTACCTCAGTCTCGCGCAAAATCACCCCGAGTCCATCAATATTGCGTCCACCACCACCATCACCAACACCAACACCACGAGTACCGAAAAAGTCACCAACAAAAAACTTTAATTTAAGCCATTGCCATTGAACATATTTATTTTATTTCTATTGGACCACTTCCATTCGTGTATTACCTCTCTGTAAAGTGTAGTGTAAAGCAGGGTACAGTAGGGTACAGTAGGGTAAAGTAGTGTAAAGTAGTGTAAAGTAGTGTAAAGTATACGGATGGTTTGTGTCTGGTTTGGAGTGGTGAGCACTGGTGATGATGATGGGTGCTACTCCTAACTAGTGGATAAAGAGCGCGGCGGTGCCCTCAGTCCCTCACTGATCAGGCATCATGGAATACGCATTGGCTGCAAACTTCGAGTCCAGTATGGCTCCCACTTCCCCACCACTTCTACTCCTGAGACCAACACTATTAGCTAGTACTACGACACTACCCACTAATGGTACTGATCTCCGTAATGCTATACCAAACACTTCCAGAGAGTACCTTGTTAAGTTGTACATTCATGCCTTACTCATACTTGCTTGATGATGGTCCAGAACGAGAGGAGAAGTGGCTTATAGCTTGAGAGAAACGTTTTTGACTCCACCAGAACAATGCAGAGTTGTTTTAGTAACATGTGCAGCTAGGACACTGGAATGGCCATTGTTATGATCGGAGTAGGCTTCATGAATCCTATACACCTGTACTTTTATTGCTAACAGGGACTTTATTAGTGCAGATCTACTATAATACTCTATAATACTCTACTACAATACTCTACAATCTACAATACCCTACTACAAACTACAAACTACAATACTCTACAATACTCTACAATACTACAATACTCTACAATCTACAATACTCTACAATCTACAATCTACAATACTCTACAATCTACTCCCATACTATTTCTTGTAAATCACAATGGTACATTTAGTTATTAAAGTACAGAGTACTAGGAATTGACTAATACTGGTCGATACTGATTATCATGGGCACTGGTAGTGGAATATTGGTTAATAGTGGTACAGTGTTTTTGAAAATTATTCAAACCAGCGCAATAAAACAATTCAAACCACACCAGCAAAATTAAACAAACCAATAATTAAAAGAGTTTCGTACCCCTTTAACTCCATTCCGTCCGTTTTGACCTTACGAAAAGACTCCCAAAAGTCTCCCAAATGACCCCAAATCACCCCAAGTATACTACTTATGAGGCAATATTCCAGATTTACAATTCAGAATCTTGAATTTAAATGAAAGTTGGTGTGAACATTTGGTTTGAAAGACTGTGCGAGGGAGTACGAAACATTCTGTGGTGCTGGTTTGAATAGTTTTCAAAAACACTGTATGATGGAGACACGGTTGGTTACTGCCATTGATTGTCGCTGGAATGGACGATAGTCTGGATAAGCAGGGACATTGACTGCATGCCATACATTGAATATGAATAGCTGTTGATTTTCCATACTAATTAGCTCGTTATCTTGATGGACTTTTATGTACGAGTGCCCATATACAGCTGATTACACTACTGTGGGTACTACTACTAGTACTACTGCTACTACTGCTACTACTAGTACTACTATTACTATTACTAGTACTACTAGTACTACTATTACTAGTACACTGTTTTTGAAAACCATTCAAACCAACACGATAAAAGGATTCAAACCACACTAACAAATTATACAAACCAATAATTTAAAGAGTTTCGTACCTCTTCCAATTCAGTTCCTTTCATTTTTGAGCCTTGACTACTCTTGCAAGACTCCTAAATTTCTTACATATAAGACAATCCTGCAGACTCAACATTTCAGAATGTTGATTTCGTTGAAAGTTGGTGTGAACATTTGGTTTGAAAGATTGGTCGAAAGGGTACGAAACATTTTGCTGTGTTGGTTTGAATAGTTTCGAAAAACACTGTACTAGTACTGCTATTACTGCTATTACTACTAGTACTAGTACTGCTATTACTACTAGTACTAGTACTACTATTACTACACTACTACTATTACTAGTACTACTATTACTAGTACTACACTACTACACTACTACTATTACTACTACTACTACTACTACTCCTACTAGTACTACACTACTACACTACTACACTACTACTAGTACTAGCAACACGAATAACACCTCAAAGTGTGCTTACCAGGGAACTTGGGCTGACATGACCAGAGTATTTTAATTACTACATTAAATTATAAATGCACACATACTAACGGTTAATTAACTAGCGGCGCCAGTTGTTGGCCCCGTAGAGCGGCAGCTGCGCAACCATTCCGTTGGGCATAGGCATGAATCCGCCGCCAACTTCACTGGCTACGACCACCTGCAAGAATTAAAGACCACGGCAGAGTCGTACCAAGTCATGTCTCCTAACCAGAACCACTTGGTTCTAGGCTCGCAGGACTCACTCAACAAGACAAACTATGATTCTAGTCAGGAGAGAATTAATGTCATGGCACCAGCCTACCCGCAAATCAAGGCTGAACATGCTTCTCCTAAGCTAGATGAAATGCTTTACGCACCAAACTCGCTGCTAGCGTCACTGCTCAGCCAGGATTTGGACCATTCCCCAAGCTTGAACAGACAACAAGTCTATCCTCCACCAATGGCCGTGCAGCCAATTAATGAAACCAAACCTGCTGTACTACACTACTACACTACTATACTACTCCTACTACTCCTACTAGTACTACTATTACTACTACTACACTACTAGTACTACTATTACTACTATTACTACTATTACTACTAGTACTACTATTACTACTAGTACTACTATTACTACTATTACTACTATTACTACTATTACTACTAGTACTACTAGTACTACTAGTACTACTATTACTACTAGTACTATTACTCCTACTACTCCTACTACTCCTACTACTAGTACTACAGTGTTTTTCAAAACAATTCAAACCCGCACGATGAAAAGATTCAAACAACACTAGCAATATTAAAGAAACCAATAATTCCAAAAGTTACTGTTTTGAATATTTAATTAAGACTTCACATAAACCGCTTATTTCAAATCTTCGATCCTTAGCATTTTTTTAGTCATAAGTACAAAACCTTTTGACTTATCAGTTTGTTTAATTTTGCTAGTGTGGTTTGAACATTTTGCTGCGCTCATTTCAATAGTTATAAAAAACACTGTACTAGTACTACTACTCCTACTACACTACTCCTACTACACTACTACACTACTACTACTCCTACTACTCCTACTACACTACTCCTACTACACTACTACACTACTACTACTCCTACTACTAGTACTATTACTACTAGTACTATTACTACTCCTACTACTACTATTACTCCTAGTACTACTACTAGTACTACTAGTACTATTACACCTACTAGTACTAGTACTATTACTCCTACTACTCCTACTACTATTACTCCTATTACTCCTACTACTCCTACTACTAGTACTACTACACTACAATCCCTTCACTATTCAAACCCGCGCGATAAAACAATTCAAACCACCTAGTAAAATCAAAAAAACTCGAAATGTCCCGTACCGTTACACTTCAGCTCCATCCATCTTGATCCTTGCTCAATACTTCAAGAATCCCAATTTCTCCCAAATGTACTACAGACGCGGCAATCATCAGAATTAATAATTCAATTATTGAATTCTAATAAGTTGGTGTGAAAAATGCAAAGGGTCATCCATTTCTTCTTGGTTCGAATGTTTGACGCGTAGGTTTGATTGTTTTGAAAACACAGTACTGTTCTTGGTTCGAATTTTGGTAGTAGACCAAGAAATGGTCTAGACATGTGAGTGATTCGATTAAAGAAAGATGGTTCTCGACGACCTTGATTCTAGACGAAATGGGTTCTCTGAAATGGGTTCTCGATGACCTTGATTCTAGACGAAATGGGTTCTCTGAAATGGGTTCTCGATGACCTTGATTCTAGACGAAATGGGTTCTCTGAAATGGGTTCTCGACGACCTTGATTCTAGACGAAATGGGTTCTCTGAAATGGGTTCTCGATGACCTTGATTCTAGACGAAATGGGTTCTCTGAAATGGGTTCTCGATGACCTTGATTCTAGACGAAATGGGTTCTCTGAAATGGGTTCTCGACGACCTTGATTCTAGACGAAATGGGTTCTCTGAAATGGGTTCTCGATGACCTTGATTCTAGACGAAATGGGTTCTCTGAAATGGGTTCTCGATGACCTTGATTCTAGACGAAATGGGTTCTCTGAAATGGGTTCTCGACGACCTTGATTCTAGACGAAATGGGTTCTCTGAAATGGGTTCTCGATGACCTTGATTCTAGACGAAATGGGTTCTCTGAAATGGGTTCTCGATGACCTTGATTCTAGACGAAATGGGTTCTCTGAAATGGGTTCTCGACGACCTTGATTCTAGACGAAATGGGTTCTCTGAAATGGGTTCTCGATGACCTTGATTCTAGACGAAATGGGTTCTCTGAAATGGGTTCTCGATGACCTTGATTCTAGACGAAATGGGTTCTCTGAAATGGGTTCTCGACGACCTTGATTCTAGACGAAATGGGTTCTCTGAAATGGGTTCTCGACGATATAAGTGGAGTCGGACTTGGTATCGATTGTACTTGGTGTCACTTTCCAATGCCAACTTGGGGTTCAACTTTCAATACTAGTACGCAATAAGCTATGTTTTGGAATCAATCCCGAGTTATTAAAAACCTATGCTGAGTGCATGGGGATACCCACAATCAAGGTCTCTTTTTCCTCCAAGATAGACGCGAGCTTGTTCAAGTTTTTCTTTTGGATACTGTTTGTTTGCTGAAGAGCCTCGACTTTAGCTCTCAACGGGACTGGTTCTCAGCAGTGCTTGTAGTTTCTCTAGTGTCCTTGTGTGAGTGCTCAACCGATTGTTGTGAAGCTTTTTTCTTTATCTATAATTATGTTCTTAAATACATTTTTCCTAACCAATTCTTGCTCGTTGATGGTCTAGAACGAGAGAAACCGAAGGGCTTATATCACTTTGAGGAGCTATTAGATTCTTGTTGTGACGTCTAGTACTAAGTTATTTGTATTGGTTGATGATTCCTCAAAAGGAGGAGTCTGAGCTGCTTATATAACTCTTCAAAGAAAGTGGAGCAGGGGAGTAACAATGTTCCTTGTATCAGGTTGAGGTTTCAGCATATCTCCATAAGTAGATATCCACCTATGGTGGGTCTGACAGAAATGTGTTATCCACTGATCAACGCAGAGTTGTTTTAGTTACCCTTTATGCAGCGATGGGACACCTTGGAATGGCCATTAACATTCGGACAGAGTAGGCTGCAGAAGTATTTATTGACGTATATACATAACACCTTATTTTTGTATATACCCCTAAGATAGCTAAGTTCTTCCCAATGCTATGAATAGAAATGTCATACCACTCTACCCACCCAATTCGCTCGTAAAACAGATTCCCAATTCGTCCCATTTCCTCTCTGCTAACCAGCCCTGTGTCGGTCCACCGTACGGTTCATTTTTTAGCTACATCAGCATAATTTATTTGATGATATAAAGATTGTTAAATATAAACAAAGGTGCACCTATAATGAAATATATATAGAATTGAATAAATGCTTGTTAGACCCACCATTGATAGTGTACTAGGCATGTTAGGACTGGCCGATCAGAAATTGAACGGTCTTTGGTCTACAATACGACCTCTATTACTCAATGCGGGGCCCGTTTATAAGGTGATATGCTAGCATACAAAGCATACAAAACGTATAAACCATACAAAACACATAAACCATACAAAACATACAAACCATACAAACCATACAAAACATACAAACCATACAAAACGTACAAACCATACAAAACGTATAAACCATACAAACCATACAAACCATACAAAACAGAGTCCTGGTCCCAACCACACTCTAAAATGGAGGTATCAATATCCCTGTATATTAATACATACTGAAATATATGTTGACCTCACCTGCGGCATGCAAAGTGATAAACTACGAAGCTGTGCTTTTGAAAGTCCTCTTTACAATGAAGATTACTTAACACCTTGTGTATCCTAGTCTCGTAGACAGATAGGAATAGAAGTCTTGGAGAAAATGTAGCTGATAGCAATAGAAGTTTGGACAGGACTGACGTTTCACCTCTGTTCCACTTATCTTCATATTAATGTACTAGTACTTCCAGCCAGCTTGATCATATATATAGAAATATATATTTGTTTATTGAAGAGACTGCGTCGAGAGATGGAAAAAGAGGAAGAGACAGAGACAAAGAGATGAAATGAACACATCAGGTGGTTCATTCATGCCATAGTCCGGTGTAGTATACTGAGCTCTAGTAATAAAGTTGAGTCTAATCGAGGTAGGTAAATATCGGGAGTTGCACGAGAGCTGTTTCTGGAGTCTGTATGTTTGGAAGTTGGCTGTTCTGTGGTCTGTCTGTTGGCTGTTCTGTGGTCTGTCTGTTGGCTGTTCTGTGGTCTGTCTGTTGGCTGTTCTGTGGTCTGTCTGTTGGCTGTTTTGTGGTCTGCCTGTTTAATGTTTTGTGGTCTGTCTGTTGGCTGTTTTGTGGTCTGTCTGTTGGCTGTTCTGGGGAAAGGTCATACTTAACTCTTTCCAGATATTATTCAGCAAGAGTGCCAACTTATATAGCTCAGGGACTCTGCTAAACTTTCACCATCACACTGACGCTAAACATTTTTCATACCGGTCAAGAGAGACAGGAAGTTCCAATTTCGACATAACGGCGCCAGCACCCATAACCTTCTGGTTGTCTCATGTAAATCTCCTCTTCTAACACTCCATTCAAGAACGCAGTCGTGACATCCATCTGTCTTATAAGAGTCCAGCCGTGAAAGGCCAGAACTCCACTGACTTAAGATTAAGCTTATTGAATAAATATCAGAACCTCCTTTTACTTGAGAGTAGCTATCACCATATTATTACCTGACCAGGCAAGTTCCTACTAATAGTAGCCAGTCAGACGATTCCAGAATACCGTTAGGTCATCGTTCCTGGAAGATGCTTATACTTTAGAAGCCCTTTAGAAGCTTACAATACTTGCGAAGATAGGTTAGAGCCTCAGGTCGCTTAATATTTCTAACATGCCAACATTATCATGCTGAGTTGAACCGTTTTAAGATTCTCCAAGGTAAGGCATACACCCTACATTTAAAGCACGTCTTCCTTTTCTGGAATAAACAGTCATTGCTCATTCTCAATAACCGTGGGTCTTACACATCAAATGCATCGATTTCAACTCTGATAGAGGAGTGCAATTAGTCATATGCTTAAAGTGTTTACGCGGGGAGAAGTGAGGAGTTGCCAGTGTCCAATGGAGTACTGGCAGATTCCCAGGATTTAAAGAATATTACGAAGTGCCCTTGACACAGATGGAACCAGTTACCAGTGTTCAATATGTCCCGAACACTGGACATGAAATTAGCCATTCGAAACTATGCAAACAACACCTCATGAATGTGGGCACAGCAGGCATACAAAAGTATCACAGGAATAACATGTTAGACTTTTTTGTGTTCATCCTCAGTTACTTTTGTTGGTTCCCTCAAAACGACGGAATCAAACTACCTTAAAGGTTTGGCGGGGAGCCAGCGGACCCCAGTGGTTGGTATACATTGGAATCCATATTGGTGCTTTTTTGGCGCGATAGCTTGACCGGAATTGGCCGGAATTGGCCAGCTATAGGACCTCCAAAAGTGCCCCACGCCAAATGCATGGCCTCAAAAATATTCACAGTAAAGTCCGGAATTCCAGGTTTCTAACCAACCCACTGTTTTTTTAATACGAAGATAAAAAGGTCGTTTGCGTTGGGCCTTTTTCTGCTGGGGTGGCCCGGTGTACGGGTGTTTCGTTACTTTCGCAACCCCCGGTTTACCCCAGTTCCGGCCATGCTAACCAACCGTACTTAACTGCCAAACCTTATCGAAACTCGGAATCCCCCAGTTGATCATTACATTATTTATGGACTGCATACAAACTACTGTGAGTATCACCATAGAAAAAAATTGTTGGAGGTGCATTGGCTTCTTTGCAGTTGGTCTACCCAGCCAATTATGATCGATAAAAACCCTCACATTCACACGGTGCTTCTGGTTCATCACATTTGCCTGGTGCTTTGTATCACGATGGCTGAGAAAGTGGCATTTTAGAATGTTATTGTCTGATCAGACATATCTCTCTGGGTAGTGCGCTAACCGAATCTAGGTATACAGGCATTTCTAGGTATACAGGCATTTCTAGATATACAGGCATTCGAGGCATTCAGACACTCCTAGGCACTGAGACATTCCTAGGCATTCAGAAATTCCCAGACATATAGGCATACAGGCATAGATAATGTGCAAGTAGAGCCCCGAAGAGTGGCTGACTAGAAGCGTATGGAACTTTAATAGCATTTATTAAAAAAGGTATATATAAATTAATTTTGAAGCTAGTGTATAAGTATATAAGTGAAGCTGGAGAGAGGTTGGGGCTGGAGAGAGGTTGGACGATGAGGATAGGAGTTTTCGCAGCTTTGCAGCTGGTCGGCAGCTTTCTGGGTATGCAGTCGCATTGCACTCACCATCCCCGACCCAAAACCATACCGCCCGAAACCAAAGCTCGAGATATTATTCTGTTTGCTTTGGCTTTGTTTCATTTGGTTATTAGTTCTGGACTCTTTTTTCTGTTTATTTTTCTGTTTCTTTCTTTCTTTCCTTCTCTTTCTTTCTTTCTCTCATAAATAGTGCCTAGAGCTCCATGTCATGGGCAAACGTCTCGTGGTGAGAATCGTAGTCGGAGTCGTCTATGGCCAGCTCGGTCAGCATGCCACGGTCAATGGACCCCGTGTTCCGCTGTGGAGACGCTTCATACTCCTCATCCTCGTCCTCGAAGTCAATCATGAAGAAATCGTCGCTGGACCCGGTGATGCGCTGGTATAGCAACTTGACCTCGCCCACAATTCCATCGTAGCTCAACTCCAGCGACGGCATGTTCAGGAACATGATATCGTCGGAATCCTTGACCAGCAAACTGGAGATGTTGAGTTTGGAGCTCTGTTCCTTGGACAAGACGTTGGAGAGGTCGGGGTTTATGTATGTGGCCTGGACGTACCCGATCTTGCACACGATATCCAAGTTTTTCTTGGGCACAAACGATTGTAAGGACTCGCCAAGCTTGAATGAGTTGACCAACTTGGGCGTGCCCTGCTCATCCACGGAGAAGTCGTTTTCGTCAAGCACTTCCTCGAGGTTGGTGGCACTTTCCCGCAAAATGGCGCTTTCCATCTTACTGAACGCACTCTCCAAGTCCTGTTTGGCCTTGGTGGCATTCTGCTCGCACGTATGCAGGTACCAGATGGATTCCCCTTCGGGACACACGCCTGAACCTCCGTTTTGGATCACCACCTGCACGGAATGCTGGTTGTGAGTGGGCAAGGAATCGGGCGGGAACACCACCACGGCCGAAGACTCTTTTTCCGTCATCCACTCTTTGCAGTCGTTGCGGAGGATGGTTATGAGCCTCGTCACCGTGAACTGCGGTAACTTCTCCTCCAACTCCGCATAGCTCGTAGCCAAGAACTTGGGGATTTGTGTAGGAGACACCACGATCTTCTCGTTGATCTTTACCGTAGACCCATCGTCGAACTTGGCAGTCTTGGCCTCCGGGTCAAAGTCCACGAGTTTCGTATCGAGCTTATACGTTGTTCCAGCAACTGCAGCACTTCGACAGAAACCCTGCGAGAGCTCCCCGGGGCCTCCATACTTCAGCACCATCACTGGGAAGTTTCCGTAGACATCAAAAGACACCAAGAAGCGCTTCATACGCGCAACGGCCTCTGGGGTCCGCGTATCTTTCTTATGACAGAGACCAATGGAGTATATGAGCTCATCGGCCTGGGGCAGGTGCAAATTGAAGCAATTGGCAAGAAAATCAGCTATAGGGGTCTTGGAGTTCTCCAAAAGAAGCAGTTTTTTATCGGGGTCATTGTTATCCTGCAAAATAAACTTCAAGAACTTCATCAACGAGCGTTTGGTGGTCAACGACATGGACTGGTCCGTGAAGATCTCTTCCTTGGTGGTATTGGACAATTTGGACTTGAAATTGTCGTTTTCAAACACGTGGAAGTTGGACAAACTCTGAAACTCCAAGTATTTGTACACCCTGCTTTGCAACAATAAAGCCAATAGGTCCAGCTGGGTGAACATCACGCGGGGGTTCAAGTCCACACCATAGTCCTTGCTGCTAAAGCCATTAGTAGCCTTTCCTCCCGGCACGTATATCTGGGCATCCAGGAAATGCTGCACCTTGCCCAGGTTAACCTCCACACACCATTTTTTCAACTGGTCGATGGTCATGGTGGAGCTGGAATCGCCGTAGTATGAGTTTGCATCTATATGGAGCACCTCCACGCCCTGCCACGAGAGGGCAGCGGCCAAAATGGACTCCACCAAGCCCGTGCCCACGATCAAAATGTCACAGTGGTCGATTTTGAGGCTGTAGTTGTTGGGTTTCTCCAACCCCGACAATTGCGGGATCACCAGAGGCGTATACGACGCACTGGGGCGCCGCTCGGCCATCGATTGCCTTCTCTCGGACTTTCTAAACGCCGGCATGGTAGGAGGAGTATTGTAGTAATAAATCCACTAAAAATGGGCCACTATTATTGAAACCAAGTTTTGGATGGTCACGTGATGGTCACTGGATAGTTACTATTGTCACGTGCTTAAGACTAGAGGCTGCCACCTATTTGTCACTTGTCGTCACTTTCTTAGGACTTGCTTATCACTTGGGGTTACTGAGTGTGGCTGACTGTTGACTAATCCGGGTATAGGTAGGCTATTGATGGAATGGAGTGTATCTGGATAGGTGCACAGGGGGTCGTGTCCACTATGAAGATCCGTACACTCGGCTGGGGTTCGGTGGTTTGGTACTGTGTACTGTGAAATTGTACTCTTGCAACAGTACGGCGGTTTCGGAGGTGAAGGATAGTGGCTTGGTCGGACCGGGGGTTGGGTAGGCTATGACTCGCGCTAAATATTTTTTTCGGCACTATATGCACAGATCTGGATATGCCCAGAATACCCACGCTATGGACCCTGCAGGCGCACCAGGGCCGATCCGATCCGGGCAAACCCAAAAAAAAGAACTAGGGCGGAAAAAGGCTGAAAGAGGAAATATGTTAGGTGGGGAAGAAAGGGCGGAATAGGGGTCTCTATATTTTTTGCGCTTGTCGTTTTGTGCTAGGGGTGTACGGATCTCATTACACCGTTGGGCGACAGCCTACTGATTAATTAACGCGCTTTAGCCACGGTGCAGCTGCGGTGCTTTGGCTAGACTCAGACGGGAAAATAGGAGGTGGAAAATGAGGTGAGATTTTTCTTGTTGGGGTTTTGGGATCTAGGTGTAGGGATGTATTGGCGTGGCCCAGGACGTGCAGCCTAGAGCTCCGGTTTCGGTTGCAACTGCTTCGCATGGTAAGTGGTTATGAGCACCATTCGTTCTATTGTCACCCTCCTGTATATAGCACATGAGTCATCTAACTACAAAGTGTACTACAAAGCATACTACAAAACAATGGTACAAAACAATACGACAGAACATACTGCGAAACTGTACTGAAACATACTACCGAAAAATACACTACAATCCCTAACCAACACCCAACAATATGTAACCAATACTCCTCTACAATAATTAAAAAATGGTGCCTATTGTTAGCACTATTCTTCAGTCAGTATGCACTTAGAAGAAAGTTAGATCTATTTTTTTAGACGGGGTCACGATAAACTACGTTTGAGCATCGCATTATGGGTGATTGACATAATGCTAAAGTACTGACCAGGCTGTTTCGAATAAGGATTGAGAGCAAAAAGATTGCAGCACCACAATTTCACACATGGTCTCCCACTGCATTACTCACTGTGGCCCTAAGTGGCTTAACTAACGTTGATCGGACGGGAAACAGTGTTTTCCACTTGGTATGGCCGCAACCGAAAGACGTTTTTTTTGGATTACCTGGAGACCTCAACAATCATCAATAAGTTAGTCATTAGTTTGTGAATAAACCAAGACGGGCGGAAAAGTTCTTGATTCCAGTATTTTGATTGAACCCTGGTTATGGTCAAACTTTTGTATAAAGACCATTGGGGATTCAGAAGTTAAATTACTTGGAAAGTGTGTATATGCAGTACACCATAAAATCTTACTATTTACTAACAACGAATAGATCCATGGACATGGACCCGTACCATGATACAAATCAGAGTTCTAAGTAAGTGTCACGAAAATAGAGAATAGAGATAGAGTAATAGTATGTTGGAACAGTTAGATAGAATAGTATGTTGTAGTTACCCTAGTAGGTAAAATAATATACGTGTAGTAGTAACATTCAGCAGAGAAAAGTAATCAAAATGGATCAGTATACAGGGTATCCTGAAGTAATAATATTCATGTAGTAGAAAAAAGAGTATATGATAATCTTCACTCAAAAGCTCTATGGTGTGTGAATATGCTATTTTAACTTTTTTATATCTTTGTAGCAGCGTATTATCGATCATTTTTACATACTGAAAACTTATACCAACATATGTTTGAAACAGTATAATAGCTTAGATATTATAAATATAAAATGGTATACACAATTAAATTATCAGACAGGCCAAATTTTAAAGCAAATAAACCCATTAAAGAAAATCAAATTGGCCCCCACTAAAGAACAAAATATAATAAGAGCTGCTCCCCAAAATAAAGTTTAAACATAGTAAATGTGAACATGAATCTATATTTAAAATAGGTTATGTTATGTTCTTTAATACGTTTACGCCTAACTAATACTTTGGTTGTTGATGGTTCGAGAGGAACTGTAGTGGCTTATATAAGTTTGAGAGAATTTGTTTTTGGAAAACTCTCCACCAGATCAATGTATTCTAGAATATTCGAAGAGGAATATCGTAGCACTTCTTGCATCAATGACCATTGTTCCGTTCGAACAGAGTAGGCTTCAGATCTCTGTCATTGGTGGGCCCTGCCTATCGTGATCTAATACTGTGTCTATGTAGGGTATGTAGTTTATGTAGTATATGTAGTGTATTTACTAGTATATGTAGTCTATTTACTAGTATATGTAGTCTATTTACTAGTAAATGTAGTATATGTAGTCTATGTAGTCTATGTAGTCTATGTAGTCTATGTAGTCTATGTAGTCTATGTAGTCTATGTAGTCTATGTACTTATCCTCGTAGATCTTAAGGCAGATAGCCGATCTATCGTCCATATAGTCAACACACTCAAGCGCATGAGCCAGTTTCTTGATAACATCCTTCAACATCTTGGACACTGTGGCTGCTGCATTATCCTGGATGGCGCCCATGTATCGGACAATAGTGGGCAAGCCAGACTCCGCCACAAGCTTGTCGATCAAACCAATACCTTTCTGGTTGACTGCAATCTGTCCTTCATGTCGTTGATGTTATCACTCAACCGTCTTGTTCCTGAACATCCAGGCACATTGGCAGGCTCGTTCAAAAGCAAGTCCACCATGCGAACCTCCTGGAACTCGCTGTTCTTCACGAGCATCTCCGAGTAAATTGTGGCTCGCAGTCTATGTCTTATTCTAAGCTACAGTGATAATTCAGTCTATACCATGGGCTATACACCAGTGTATGTACTGTCCATGTACCAGTCTATAGTAGTCTCTATTCTATACTCGTCTAGTAGTGTAGTAGTGTAGTAGTGTAGTAGTGTAGTAGTGTAGTAGTGTAGTAGTGTAGTAGTGTAGTAGTGTAGTAGTGTAGTAATTCTATGATCCCATATATGTTAGGTAGACGTAATTCTATATTCATTTAAATTAAAATGCATAATAAGTATATTTGTAAATTTAACAACTAATATTATAGTATTCATCTAACATCTAATACAACATTAGAAATAACAGGACTACATAGAATGCATTGTGGAACTCCTATTTTGTTGAATGTTATATGCGGACCTTTGGGAATCGTATTTCTTTAATCAGATAAGATATAACTTTATTCATACTTCTCTTATAAGATCTCCGCTCTTTTCCTAATTTCGTTTGTATAATAGTTTAAAGACCTAAATTCAGACTGTCTAAATTCCTAAATAAATTAATTGAACTACCTGTTCTAGTATTCAAATATCTTAGAAAAACGTTACTGTTTCCCGTTGTAGATAATTATAAGAATGCACTATTATTAAATTATTATCTGTTTGTTATATTATTTAATACCTTTACGCCTAACTAAAACTTTGGTGGTTGATGGTTCGAGAGGAACTGTAGTGGCTTATATAAGTTTGAGAGAACGTGTTACCGGAAACTCTCCACCAGATCAATGCAGAGTTGTTCTAGAATATTCGAAGAGGAATATCGTAGCACTTCTTGCATCAATGACCATTGTTCCGTTCGGACAGAGTAGGCTTCAGATCTCTGTCATTGGTGGGCTTATCGTGGATCTAACAGGTTACTTATAATGCGCATGTTTCTTATTGATATTTTAATTACAATAGAAATATACGTAAATGTAAATCTTATTGTTTGAAGTCTTTAATCAAAATAGTTGAATGCCTCTACCAACTGTATTTTAGTTACAAGGCTAGTGCATTCGTATGTGTAGTTTAATAACATAATAGCTCCGGTTGTTTTAATATGTTTAAAGGTAGATACTAGTGTTATTACTTGTCACTAAATTAAGGTATTTGGTGTTATTTTAACTACCGACCCAATGACTTGTTAAAGCATTAAACTATCAGGACTTGGCGTAAGAGTAAATCGTGTAATAGGTATCAAGTATCTAAAGCTATGTTCGCTTTTTGACCTATTATGGCTAAGTATACAGCCGTGATTATTTCTTATTAAGAAATGTAGTTTATTCCACCATCAAACCTTCTGCAACATGACAGATTCGCTTCTAGAATTTCAGGATACACCATGGAACACCAGGAAGTGGCAGATGGTAGTTTGGCGACGTTGGTGGCGACAACTCAATAGTATTCATTATGGGAAACTTAAAGTTTATGGACATCCAATTCTTCCGTGGTGTGCCACTCCCTAATCAATAGTATATTCTCTAGGGCTTCTAGAAATTGCCCACTGGCCTAAAGTTTGTGGACCAATTATGGAGAGGCATTTTTAATGAACATCAATAAAAGTTTAAAAGTAGATTTTGAGAGACAACCACCCGTTTAGTGCCACAGGTTCATAAACTCTATGATCTTTGGTGAAAATAGATTTATCTCTACTTTTCGAGATGTGCGGGATTCTGTTTTACCCAAGTGCATTCTTACCGATGGAGAGAACTACTCTTCCATCTATCTGAGTTTCTCTTCCATCTCTCTGAGTTCGTCTTCCATCTCTCTGAGTTCCTTTTCCAGTGATGCCAACCGGGACTTTGGCAAAACTCAATCTCCTGGTCGCATGCCCACCAATGACAAAGATCTGGAGCCTGATTTGTCTGATTGTAACAATGGTCATTCCAATGCAAAAAGTGCTACGATATTCCTCTTCCAATATTCTAGAACTCTTCATTGATCTGGTGGAGAGTTTTCCAAAAACAAATTCTCTCAAAGCTACACAAACCACTCTCTCGAACCATCAACAACCAAAGTATTAGTTAGGCATAAAGGTATAAAAGCCCATTACATTTTTAAGCAAGAATATATATCAGATAGTATCGTCGATAGTTTGTCATATAAATGACTGTTCGCTGTACAAGTTTCTTAACTCATCCATGAAGATACTTCTATCGGGTGTATGATAAATTCTTTGATTCATTTGACACTTTGCTCGTTGATGGTCTTCAAAAGAGGAATCGAAGTCTTTGAGAAGACTTGTTGGTGGAAGACTCTCCACTTGAGCAATAGTCCACCATTGGAAGCCATCATTGCACGAACTGCTGAAGGTCATTACAGAATCCACTGACTTTGTAGAATCCACTGACTTTGTAGAATCCACGGACTTTTTAGAATCCACGGACTTTGTAGAATCAATTACCATAGCTGTAACTTCCATTTCACCCATCATGTACTTTCAATGTGGCAGCCTATGCGAAACCCTATCATACAGTGTTTTTCGAAACTATTCAAACGCGCACGATAAAAAGATTCAAACCACACTAACAAATTAAACAAACCAATAATTCAAAAAGTGTCGTACCCGTGCCACTTTAGTTCCATTCGTCTTGACCCTTGATGAATATGGAAACACTCCCAAATGACGCCGAAAGTACTGCATATAAGGTATCCCCCAGATTGAACATTTCAAATAGTGAATTCTAATGAAAGTTGGTGTGAACGTTTGTTTAAAAGATTGTGAGAAGGAGTACGAAACTTTTTGCTGTGTTGGTTTGAATGGTTTTCAAAAACAGTGTATTTCGCGCAACACAAATTTGCAGCCCCCAGAAATAAATCCAGAAATAAATCCAGAAATAAATCCAGAAATAATATGACCGCCAAAAAGTTCAAAAACAAAATGTTCTAAAAAGCATTTGATTGAGAAGATCAAGACTATGTGCAGTTGATTTCTGTTTTAGACTAACATTTGTGGTTTTGTTACTCTATGGTATTTCTAGTGCTTTGTCAGTGCTTTGTCAGTGCCTTGTTAGTGCTTTGTTAGTGCTTTGTTAGTGCTTTGTTAGTGCTTTGTTAGTGCTTTGTTAGTGCTTTTTAGTGCTTTTTTAGTGCTTTTTTAGTCCCATTTTAGTCCCATTTTAGTCCCATTTTAGTCCCATTTTAGTCCCATTTTAGTCCCATTTTAGTCCCATTTTAGTCCCATTTTAGTCCCATTTTAGTCCCATTTTAGTCCCATTTTAGTCCCATTTTAGTCCCATTTTAGTCCCATTTTAGTCCCATTTTAGTCCCATTTTAGTCCCATTTTAGTCCCATTTTAGTCCCATTTTAGTCCCATTTTAGTCCCATTTTAGTCCCATTTTAGTCCCATTTTAGTCCCATTTTAGTCCCATTTTAGTCCCATTTTAGTCCCATTTTAGTCCCATTTTAGTCCCATTTTAGTCCCATTTTAGTCCCATTTTAGTCCCATTTTAGTCCCATTTTAGTCCCATTTTAGTCCCATTTTAGTCCCATTTTAGTCCCATTTTAGTCCCATTTTAGTCCCATTTTAGTCCCATTTTAGTCCCATTTTAGTCCCATTTTAGTCCCATTTTAGTCCCATTTTAGTCCCATTTTAGTCCCATTTTAGTCCCATTTTAGTCCCATTTTAGTCCCATTTTAGTCCCATTTTAGTCCCATTTTAGTCCCATTTTAGTCCCATTTTAGTCCCATTTTAGTCCCATTTTAGTCCCATTTTAGTCCCATTTTAGTCCCATTTTAGTCCCATTTTAGTCCCATTTTAGTCCCATTTTAGTCCCATTTTTAGTGCTGATTACATGTGTGCGAAATGATTGAACACTGGTGGGGAATTGGTTGAGAATGCTCAGAAACTACTCAGTGGTGCGCAGCATTGAAGTGAGGGGTTGGATCCAGAGGAGTGGTGAGTGAGAAGGGACTCACGTTAGTGCCGCACATGAACACATGAAGTGCGCACTCCGGCTTCGTGATTGTCTCATTTGATTAGCCCACTAAGGGATACAGATATGGAAGCGACTATGGCATGAGAGACCAAAACGAATCATAGAACGAGGAATCATAGCATTTCGTGACATGACTTTGCAGAATCCACTGATTGCATCCACCGACGGTCGAATCCATTGACTGCGGAATTCACTGACTGCAGAATCCACTGACTGCAGAATCCACTGACTTCCGAATCCACTGACCTCCGAATCCACTGACCTCCGAATCCAGACCTCCGAATCCATTAGGATGGCTGTAACTTCCGTTTCACGCCCATCAGTACTACAGTGATGGCTTCGTACATGGCTTCGTAAAGTGATGGCCTGACGATCGGACAAAGTGGCTTCATGAATCCTCTAGAGACTGCTTATCTAAATTTATTTTATCTTTCCAATAGACCTAAGTGTTTAATTACAAAATATGGAACTTTAAACATTTAATTTATGATATCATCTTTGATGAGTTTAATTTTGGTCATTCGTTTAGTAATTTTTATATGCATAACTAATCAAGTTAACACTAGTGTTTTTCGTGTAAAATCTATAATTGCATATACTTGACCGTATATAGTAAATGTATAAGATAGATGCTTACATATAATAAAAGTATAAGATAGGTGCTTACATATAATAAAAGTATAAAATAGGTGCTTACATATTATAAAAGAATATGATAGGTGCTTACATATTATAAAAGTATATGATATATCTTTTGGAGACTAATGAAAATATAATATGATGTGTGCTATGTCTATGGTTCTAGACTTATAATGGTCTATGGGCTCTATGACTCTACTGACTCGCAGTGGATGGGTTCAGTGTTTGTCAGTTCCTCACTACATTTGTTCTTTTAAAGTGCATCAATTCTTACAAGCAATTGGCTCGGTTACACTTTATCAAATTCGGGTAGGATTCTGCATGTATGCTCACCAGAAGTTCAATGTGGTTTATTCCGATTCTAACGACCCATTCTGACTTGAATCTGATGAAGTGATCTGATGAAGTAATCTGATGAAGTAATCTGATGAAGTAATCTGACTTGAATCTGATGAAGCAATCTAAATTTACGTCTATTTCCAAATCCGTTTGGTAGTCTGGTGTGTCCGGTGTCAACTTCGTCTTCGATCTAGACCAGTGCTAATGCTACTGCTGATTTACTCCTGTTACTCCCCTACTAGTACTAGTACTAGTCGTATCCCTAGCTGGGACGGTACCAATTCTCTAACTACAATTTGTTACTGTATGGTTGTGCACTGCAATTATTATCAACATAGTCATTGTTTGATGTTACTACAGATTTACTCCTACTAATCTACTCATCACTCGGATCCTTGTGATGCGTTGCTGTGTTGTAATTGGAACTTCCATCTTCTGTCTACTGTTTTTTATTATACTGCAACCCTGAAATTTGGGCCAAACTCTTTTCCGGTTGTTCATAGGCTGCATATCATGAGCCCTTTAACTTCATATTTCCCTCACCACCTCTAGTTGTTAGATCCACTGTGGTAGGACACTACCGAGACCTTATGAAGCCTACCATGTGCGGTTTCGATAGTGACCAGGCCATCACCGTACGTACTATAGGAGATGTAGAATTTTCTGCCATCATAGTGGAGTTACAATGGTTATCATAGTACTGCGTAGAAATATGCTTCGTACAATGAAGCTACTACTGTTCTAAAGTTTCGGTACACGTTTCTCTCAAATTTATATAAACGGTCCTCTCCTTGAGTATCCATCAACGAATACAAGTTTAGGTAATATACGTTTTAAGAGGGGTCATATTTCCGGAACTATATATTCATGATAATTCAAGAAATCACAAAATCACATAACGATTCAGTATAAGATTTTTCATATCACTATTCCACCATTCCATGTGACCATCTAGTAATACACTTTGATGATTTATATGACAGGTTAGTTCTGTGGGCCGTGTTGCAGATGAGACGGGGTTAACATTCAATACTTCAGACTTTAGTCAATCGTCAGCAGTAATGTACACCTAACAGTGTGGTTGCTTATGCTTTATTGGTAGAACCTTTGGTTATCTGTAAAATCATTAGTTATCTGTAGAACCGTTATTCACTTATACCTTATTAGTGCGAGATCAGTTTACAGTGTTTTTCGAAACTATTTGAAACTGCACGATAAAAAGATTCAAGCCACACTAGTAATTATACAAACCAATAATTCAAAAAGCATCGTACCCCTACTAGTTCAGTTCCTTTCGGTTTTGAGCCGGTTTTAGCCTTGACTAATATTGCAA
Organism: Metschnikowia cubensis; assembly: GCA_002374405.1. Taxonomy (NCBI): domain Eukaryota; kingdom Fungi; phylum Ascomycota; class Pichiomycetes; order Serinales; family Metschnikowiaceae; genus Metschnikowia; species Metschnikowia cubensis. Next base: position 103,272 of record NKZA01000036.1, read on the forward strand.
GACTCTAGATTTTATAACATATAAGACAATCTGGATTTGACATTTCATCACATTGAATTTTATTAAAGTTGGTGTAAAGCATTACGCCATTGGTTTGAATGACTGCGAAAAATTGCGAAACATCTTGTCGCGCTGGTTTGGATCTTTTTCAAAAACACGGTACACCGCAGCCTTGCCGAGTGCTTGGTGCGCACTTTACTCAGTGACTGCACACCGGACAGTCTCCACCATGGACTCTTCCAAACCCCCCGGGTCGCTCTTGCTCGCATGGCAAGTCAAAGATAGACACTGCCTTGTGATTGGTGGAGGAGATGTAGCACTCAGCCGCATTGACCACTTGATCCGGGCCAACGCCAAAATCACCGTGGTGTCGGGGCCCAAGTTGCTTGATGAGATCGCTCAACGCAATTCCGATAAGTTGCTCTACAAATTGGTGCAGCGGGACTTTGAGCCTGCGGACTTGCAGATGTATGAAAAGCCGGTGTCGTTTAGTGTAGACCTGTTTTCGGAAGTCGGAGACCTGCATTACCAGGAAATCGACGATATGGTATTCAACCAACACTTTGCATGTGTCAACTGCTGCATCGACGACCCCGTGCTCTCAACCAAAATCTACTACATGTGCAAGTATCTCCGGATCCCAGTGAACATAGCGGACAAACCGCCAATGTGTGATTTCTACTTCGGGGCCATGTTCAACCAGGATGCACTCCAGATCATGATCAGCACCAACGGCAAGTCGCCGCGGCTCTCCAAGATGATCAAGGACGACATTTCCAAGAAATTCTCCAATCTTCGCCTCAACAATGCCGTGGACAATTTGGGCTCCATCCGGGCCAGGCTTCGGGAGAAGCACGTGACAGGCTCCGATTTGGAGTCCATTGATAACCGTATGCAGTGGATCAAGGGCTTGACGGATTTTTTTTCGCTCGAGGAGTGGGTCAATTTGGACTTGGAAGCCCTGGCCGTGGATAAGATTGTGGATACGTACCCGGAATTTCCCCCTAAGAATTACGCCGAGTTCAAGGAGTTTATCGGTGTGACTACTGTGAAGAGTAAGAGTGAGGGCGAGAAGCAGACAGACAAGAAGGATGAGACCAAATAGACTGAAATTAACAATGTGAATGCAGATGAGGAAGATTGGAGAATGTGAATGGAGTGAAAATGAGACATGCTGCCTCGTACTACACCACACTACTATGCTACAGTTTTTTTGGAAACTATTCAAACCTAGCAAAACTAAACAAACCAATAATTCAAAAAGGTTCGTGCTCTTCGAATAGTCTTTCAATCAAATGGCGGAATGTTTCACACCAACTTTCATTAGATTTCAATATTCTGAATCTTAAATCTGGAGCATTGCCTTATATGTACTACATTTGGGAGACAATTGGAAGACATTTAGAAGTCTGGCAATACCAATCAAGGGTCAAAATGGACGGAACTGAATTGGTTTCCTTATCATCCTGTATAAAACAATCAGGGTGGAGTGTACGAAGTCTTTAATTATTGGATTGTTTAATTTTGCTGGCTGATTTAAACCGTTTGAAAAATACTGTATACTAAATTAACTATACTACTATACTACTATACTACTATACTACTATACTACTAAACTACTATACTACTATACTACTATACTACTATACTACTATACTACTATACTACTATACTACTATACTACTATACTACTATACTACTCTATGTTAGACATGGAATTGACTCGATTGAAAGGAATCTAATGGAGTCTAGAACATGAAGATCTACTCAGCATGAACCCGGTTTTGCCAATGCAAGAGCTTCCTATGAGTACGGGTTTCTATGACGCAATAAGTTAACTTTATCATGAGAAAAGAGTCGGCTTATCATCCCTCCAGATATGTAATGGGAGCAAGAGCTCAGCCTTGAGAAGTAAGAACTCCATTACTTAATCTTAGATAGATAGTCTACTATAGATATCAAGTACTTAAGAATCCATCATACTGCTCTGGTGAGCTCCTACTATTAGTAGCCGTTCAGAATGCACAGCTACCGTTAGCTCATTCCTGAAAAGATCCGTTATATTACGAAACATTTTAGAAGCTGAGAATCATTGCTTTTCAGGTCAGCTTAGGGTGGGATAATAATTTTAACATACTATAGTACTACACTATAGTACTACACTACACTACTATACTACTATACTACTATAATACTATACTATACTATACTATACTACTATACTATACTATACTATACTATACCACTAAATTATACTACTAAAATATACTACTATACTACTATACTACATTATATATGGCTCTCTAGCCGGATATGATCACTGATATGCTTGTCCATTGACTGTGATGGAGTGTTTTCACTTGACCTACACCACCGACTGTAGACCTTGTAGTCTTTAAGACCATTAAAATAGCTATTAAAATATTCACATTTACTCATCTACCTTTATCCTCGTCTTCACAGTCTACCTCTTGTATCTCTCTCCAACCATCATTTACAGAGAATTTAGCGAAGGTGTATGAGGGTGTAGAGGAATTTTCTTACAAACACCCTCTGCCTATTTCACCCTTTGCATTATTCTATTTCAGCCTTTACCTTGTTCACCTTTTACCTTATTTCATCTATAAGAAATGAAACCTACCATCAAGATTAGTCTGTGTGTCTGTCTTGAAGTGCAGAGGATTTGGACAGAGACTAATATATACTACATAGTAATGAGGTCTCGTATATAGGTAGTACATTGTTATGTCCTATGGTACTCCACCTATACTATATTCTACCTACTACAGTTTACTTACTATACTCTATAAACTCTATAAACTCTATAAACTGTACTACACTCTATATACTGTACTATACTCTATATACTGTACTATACTCTATATACTGTACTATACTCTATATACTGTACTATACTCTATATACTGTACTATACTCTATATACTGTACTATACTCTATATACTGTACTATACTCTATATACTGTACTATACTCTATATACTGTACTATACTCTATATACTGTACTATACTCTATATACTGTACTATACTCTATATACTGTACTATACTCTATATACTGTACTATACTCTATATACTGTACTATACTCTATATACTGTACTATACTCTATATACTGTACTATACTCTATATACTGTACTATACTCTATATACTGTACTATACTCTATATACTGTACTATACTCTATATACTGTACTATACTCTATATACTGTACTATACTCTATATACTGTACTATACTCTATATACTGTACTATACTCTATATACTGTACTATACTCTATATACTGTACTATACTCTATATACTGTACTATACTCTATATACTGTACTATACTCTATATACTGTACTATACTCTATATACTGTACTATACTCTATATACTGTACTATACTCTATATACTGTACTATACTCTATATACTGTACTATACTCTATATACTGTACTATACTCTATATACTGTACTATACTCTATAAACTCTATATACTCTATAAACTCTATATACTCTATAAACTCTATATACTCTACAGTGCCCTACTACTGAAGATCATTACCCTACTGTAATTCCCATACTCGAAAATTCATCTTCAACCAATGGTTTAATATCTAATCCATTTTAGTAAACGGAGTCGGTAATTTCTAGCAAAGTGGAGCACTTGAGTTCTTACAAAAGGTCTGGAGAGATTAGACACACAACCAATAGACTTTGTCCAACAGTCTTAGTAGGGAGTTCGTACCAGTTTTACGTTGACATTGTTGTTATATCGAGGCTGTCGACGTGGACGATACAGGCATATGGTCGTCTTCTCTGGTATTAGTCTTGGATCGATAGCCTAAGCTCACTGTCTGTAACTTATGGTCCAGTTCTGAAGTAGCCATGTTTCCATTAGCAGAGACAAGACCATTGTACTAGGTTTAGAGCATGGTCCTGAGCCATTGCCATGTACCTCAGCCACTAGCAACACACCTTCATATTGACTGACAGTAATAGTCACTCGTAGTACCACACCGTCATACTGACTGACAGTAATAGTCACTCGAAGTCCCACACCGTTATATTGACTCACAGTAATAGTCACTCATAGCACCACACCGTAACATTGACTGACAGTAATAGTAGTCTGGTAGTACCGCACCGTTCTATTGACTCACAGTAATAGTTCTTCATAGTAATAGTCACTTAGTCACCACAGTAATCATAATATTAGTGGCTATAGTACTCCATTCTCATGGTGGTAGTACCGAAAACTCGACTCTTAGATTCTTCTTCCGAATCCATCTCTCATTGAATGTCTTCGTGAATAAACACCTTGGAGCCGCCCGCACCCACGTACTCCGAGGCAATGTGCCCGTTACCCTTCAATTGGTACTGGTAGCTCATCAAGCCTTCCAAACCCACAGGCCCACGTGCATGGATCTTATTGGTGCTGATCCCCACCTCGGCGCCGAATCCGTACCTGAACCCATCAGCAAACCGTGTGGAACAGTTCCAGTAAACACCGGCCGAATCCACGCCTTTGAGGAAGCGGTCAGCAGTGGCCTTTGTTTCCGTCACAATGCAGTCCGTGTGCTTCGACGAGTGCTCATTGATATGCCTGATGGCCTCGTCCACATCGTTGACTTTCTTGACGGAAATATCAAGCGACAAGTACTCCACGTCAAAGGAATCGGGGGTTGCGTCCACCAAGAATTTGGGGTCGATTCCAGAAATAGCGCTCTTGACGTCGGGTGTCACGTGTAACGTCACTCCAGCATCGGTAAGACTCTTGAACACCAGGTTGATTTTCTCGGAATCCACCAAAAGACTCTCATGGACCAAGAGTTGCTCCACAGCATTGCATCCCGCAGGGTAATTGGTCTTTGAGTCCACCACCACACGGCAGGCCTTGGTGAGGTCTGCAGACAGGTCAAGAAAAATGGCATTTATACCGTCCGCATGGCCAAGCACAGGAATCTTGGTGTTGTCCTTGATGTTTCGGACCAACGCATTGCTGCCACGTGGAATCACAAGGTCAATGTACTTGTCCTGGTCCAAGAGACCTGAAACGTCATCACGTGACTGGATCAATTGGATGGCACTACCCGGCACGTCAGTTTCTCTGAGCAACGTTTCGTTGACGACGGACGAGATCGCCTTGAATGTCTGGTACGACTCCTTCCCGCCCTTCAAGATGGCACAGTTGCCCGATTTAATGGCCAAGGCCGTGATATTGGCAATCACCTCCGGTCTGCTCTCGAAGATGATAAGCAACACGCCCAATGGAGACAGTACTCGGTACAAGTCCAAGCCATCGTCGAGTTTCTTGGCCAAAGTGGTTTTGCCCACGGGATCAGGCAATTTCGCCACGTCAAGGATGCCCTGGAGCATGGCCTGGTACTTACCCGGATTAGACAAGTCCAAGCGTTTGATCAAGGAAGCAGCCAAGTTGTTTTCCGTAGCAGCCTGCATATCCTTTTTGTTTGCCTCCAAAATGGTCTCTTTGTTGGCGTCCAAAGCATCGTGGATCTTCTCCAATGCACTGGACCTCTGGGTGTTGGATAAAGTTTTGAGCACGCCAAAAGCCTGACTCGCTTCGAGGGCAATCTGTTCCGCCATTTTAGTCTTTAGTGGTGTGGTGTAGGGGTTTAATATAGAGGTGTGAGTATAAGGTTGATGGAAAGGATGGTGTAGTGTAGAAATGTGGGTGGGTAGAAATGTGGGTGGGTACAACAGATGGGTGGTAGTGTGTAGTGGGTGAGTGTGGGTGAGTATGAGATGGTGAGTAATCGCGTGGAGGTAGTGCATACACTTGAGCATATCTGGAGCTTAGATTATGTCAAGCAGCACAGTGAAGCAGACAAGTAAATTTTACAATTTGAATTTGGCTCTGGTGCTAAAAGATTTTACTACAGTACACTCCAGCATGAATGAGTGAGTGAGTGAGTGAGTGAGTGAGTGCCAGATCTGCCATAAATTGTGTCTACCTGGAGAGGTATCATGAAGCCTGCTGCTCATCCTAACAATGCCAGGCCCTCATTGTAAGAAGAAATATAAAGCCAATCCCGAGCATTGGTGTAATAGAGTTTAGATGCCACATTCTCTCAAAGCTCCATAAGCTGCTGTCGTTCCTCTTCCAGATCATCCACGAGTAAATCAGTAAAGCATAAAGTATCAAATAACACATTGCGGGTAAATCTTGCCTCATAGCATTGCCGTCTTTTACATTCCAAAATGCACAGTTTATTATTTTAGTAGAGTAGCCACTGGTCTAGTGTACCCGATTATGATATGAGATATCGGGATGAGTTTACTATTACTGAGCGATACGATTGGGGAATTCTTTTCACGATGCTTCATACTGTCACCGTCAGCAGAAGAAAAGTGCAGGAAGAGGGTGTGAATTTAAAGAGGACAAAAAACAAAGGGTTTCTCTGAAGTGAAGAGAAGACAGAAAAGACAAAGGGTTCCTCTGAAGACAGAAAAGGGTTCTTCTGACGACAGAAAAGACACAGAAAAAAAGAGCCACGGTGAATGTATCAAGGCTTCTCCGCTATTCTACTTTAGATGCTGTCCTAGCTGTCAACGAGTACTAATAGACCACTAATATATTCCTCTTTGGGATTTCGTCGAGAATGCAATGAGTGCCGGTGACGAGTCCACGGGGAGAATATGTTAGTAGGATCCAACCAATACCCAAAGTAGCCACTGTGGTTCTTTCAATGAACATCCATAGATCGCGGTGGCTTGGCTTGGTGCTTTCAGTCAGCACAAGCTCCACCTGGTGTCCCTACAAAGATGGTTAATGGTACATAGAATCGGTCCACGTTTGTTACTCCCCTAAGACTTTAAAAATGCATCCCCACTTCCCTATATAAGAAAAAAATAGTGTATACCAAAACATATCTAGAGCCCTCACGAAGCCCTTTGAATGGGAGCATGGACATAGCATACCCTGGTGTGAGCTCCAACTGCACTGGTTTTTTCTTGAGCATGATGACAATAGCCAGTGCGTTCTCGGAGACTGCTTTATCGAAGGCTATGTGCCGACATCTCTATAAACGCTGGAGTAGTGCCCAAAAGAAGCCCAGAAAGCCCTTTATATCACCAAGAGCGAAGATACACTCCTTCCTAAAGTTGATAAACCAAAGACTGCAGAAGGGTTGAACACAGCGGAGCTACGTGAGCTATAATCATTTATGTAGAGGTCACGGGAGGACCCCATCTGTCATCAAGCGAACCACTAGTGCAGAATACTGCGACTGCGACTGCAACTGAGACTACGGTTGCGAATGCCTTCTACTGTACCATCGTATTCAATCTGCTTCATTATTCAATCTGTTTCATTATTCAATCTGCTTCATTCTTCAATCTGCTTCATTATTCAATCTGCTTCATTGTTCTTTAGGAAGTGAACAATAAAAGCCCATTTCATGAAACGAAAGGAGAAACCTACAGTGTGCTAAGCTAGGCTCATAAGGCTATACTTACACTACTCCACATAAAAGAGAAGCTTCCACATACTCCTTTTGCGAAAATGCTTTAGGGGAGTTCTGAATTCTATAGAAAACCCGTCCATTCCTGGTGGAAGTTCCTAGTTTATTTAGTTAATCAGAATATTGTCTGTGACGAGAATACCAAGAAGGTTTCTCCAACCTACCAGAACACCACAGAAACTGACCACAGAAATTGACCACAGAAATTGACCACAGAAATTGACCACAGAAGCTGACCACAGAATAGCTCTCGTTTAGCTCCCCAATATTTACCTACCTTGATGAGACTATGAAAGTTATGAATAGTGGTCCATGTTACACTGGACTGTACTCTTTGGTTGAGAGGACCACCTGATGTCTCGAAATAAAGGCAGCTGGAGTTGCGAAAGTATTGAATCCTGTATCATCGTTAAAACTGTCCCATCATCAAAACTGTCCCATCATCAACAATTTCCCATTGTATTCAGGAACGTATTTGTATAGTAAGGTATTTGTTCATTATCCTTAACCTTCTTGTTGAGTTCATAGGTATGTTAATCTAAACATGTATTTGATGAAGGTTCCACAAAGAGACGAACCAGAATAGAAGTATTTCAAGATTATCAAGCATAACTATGGGAGGTACACTAAGACCTCTTCCAGGGTCAGACTCCAGAATTTACTTGATGTCTAGACTTCTACTGACTCTCTTTTTAAAGTCAATAATCCTACCAATGCCTTCACAAATCTTAATAGGATTATGATGTATATTATCAAAAGCCTGACTACAATTCTGGACTGTTCAGAAGTATATACGGAAACATGGCATAGAAAACGTCCCCTGGAATACTGGTAGTCAATGTTGTAGGGAGCCATGTTGTGGGGAGCAATATTGAGAGAAGCAGTATTGAGAAAAGCAGTATTGAGAGAAGCAGTATTATATGAAACACTATTGTAAGAAGCCATCATAGCACTTTGTCCAATGATGGTTTCCTTTTTTGAAATCAGAAATTGTAGGCTTCAGAAAGTCTCATTAGGTAGTGTCTTCCTATAGTGGATCTAACACTTGAACCTATATTTATTATACTCACCGAAAGGTGAATCATCTGCCTATTTATCTAGATTTATCTACAGCACGGTATTGTGATGGTGATCTTAGGTAAAAAATCGAAAGACGTATTTGATTGTATTGTTTTGATAAGGTATAATTTAGAAGAGCTAGAGTAGCGTGGTAGGATTTTTGTCTGAGCTTTCACTTGAAACAATAATTATACTCTATGGCGCTGAGTCTTACTACTACACTACTACACTAGTACGAAAATAGTAATACACTAGTACTAAAATGGTAATACACTAGTACTAAAATAGTAATACACTAGTACTAAAATGGTAATACAGTAGCACTATCACTATTACTACGACTAGTACTACACTACTACTTCTAGTAATAACACCGGCTACTGAATACTACGATTGTTAGCTGAACACCAGCTCATTCTATATGGGTTCATTTCCCCATTTGGTTCTAACAATATCATACTAAACTGTACGATACCTAATATTGGAATATACGGTACGATTCGTCTCGGTGTTAATTCATTGTACTATTCTCTATGCATTCTATGCTGTACTACTGTACTGAGCTATGGTGTACTACTGTAGTGAGCTATGCTGTACTACTGTACTGATATGATATGGTGTTGTCGCCTTGCAGTACATCTGATACACCACATGGTACATTTCCTTCTTTTGACTTGGCCACAGAAAAGCACACACTTGGTCCTGGACATTGCGCCCCAACGCCCACTCTCAAAAACTCTTCTGTAATCTCTTCAATACACTTGGTAACGTCAACTGTTCAGTTATTCTTCATGCAGTCAGTTCAGTACTCTTACTCCACTTTCCTGAGTCTGATTTCCGATCCAAAAATAAAAAGTATTCCGGTAAACTGGTGATAATATATGCCTTTTATGTTAGTCTCTACCTGAAGGCTCTTATGTTCTCCGCTCCACAATTGCAGTTGTCTCACTATAGCTTCCTATTTGAATATCCTATTTATATGTCTATGCAAAGTGCCCAGCAGATGTAGCCATGCCACTGTCCTGGCACTAAACCCAGAACCAATCTCGATTCTGTTCCCTGGGTATAGACACGGCATTCATAAAAACCAATTGAATTGAAAATATAAATTGACCACATATTTACCTCTCATGAATATAAAACTGCATATTCCATATAGTATATATTTCTAGTCCTCGCCCCGTGGTGTGGTTTCCATTCTACTTGTGAGCGTGGTGAACTATCCCTTTAACTATGGAATGCAATGCGACTGCGAATCCTCCTACAGCCAGTTCCGGCAGTTATGAGCCCGCGCGCATTCTCATAGACCAAATAAATCCAGGGCTACCAACCACCCACAATTCCAAAGGGTCTCTAATTAGCGTCTCTAATTAAGCTGCTCCCAAATAGAGGCTGTCACAGTATAGTCTACACCAACCCACACTTTAATATTGGCCATTCCTGTATACTACCCCCTACTCTGGCCCCTACTCTGGTCCCTAGTCTGGTCCCTACACTGGCCCATACTGAGTGCCCTATTCCTCACTGCACTGCCCAGTCGCGAAAAACACGCAGCACACCTCTACCTCCACTCACGATTCTACTACTACACTAGCACCAATCTACACCAAACCCACCCCCCACACAAACATACGACCTACCCACACGCCCTGCTCATCCTCAATACCCCCGAGCACGTGCTGCAATGACTCGAGACCCGTTTTCGGACCGCAACAACCTCATTGATTTGGACCTTGATGCCTCGCACGATGGGAATATTCACGAGCCCCAGTACCCGGCCCCCCACCGGCCCATAGCGCCCGTGGAAAGCCACGTGTCCAACCATTACGAGCAGAACCCGTTTGACGACTTCCTAGAGCTTTCCGACGACGAGAACAATAACTTGTACAGCTACGACAACTATGCGGCGGACCACTCTACACCTGCGTCCAACACCAGGCGAATGTTGGGCACGGAAAACGCCCCCGACGCCGGGAAAAAGGGCTTTTTTGCCAACTGGCGCTCCAATATCAAGTCCAGTGACGATGGCACTTATACAGGCATGGACGACTATACGGACCGCATCAACGAGCGCCCGGAGCTGTCTGATTTCGACATGAGACGGATATACGCCAAATTGAAAGGGGTGTTCGTGAAAAATTCCGCCACTGATGTGAATGCCAATAAAGGGCCTCGGCAGATCCACGTGTTGAACCCACCACTCAACCAGAAGTATGGGTACTTTGGCAACCACGTGTCCACCACCAAATACAACTTTGCCACGTTTCTACCCAAGTTTCTCTTCGAGCAGTTCAGCAAATACGCTAACTTGTTCTTTCTCTTCACCTCCATCATCCAGCAGGTGCCGGGCGTGTCGCCCACAAACAGGTACACCACAATTGGTACCTTACTTATAGTGTTGCTTGTTTCGGCCATAAAGGAGATCCTGGAGGATATCAAAAGAGCTAATGCCGATAAGGAGCTTAACAACACGCGAGTACTTGTATTGGACCCAGTTTCCCAAGACTTTGTGTTGAAGAAGTGGATTTCTGTGCAGGTGGGAGATATCGTACGGGTCAACAACGAGGAGCCTTTTCCTGCAGATCTCTTGCTTCTAAGTTCCTCGGAACCCGAGGGTCTATGTTACATTGAAACGGCCAATTTGGATGGAGAAACCAACCTCAAGATCAAACAGGCCAAGGAAGACACGGCTCCTCTTGTGAGTCCTGCATCGTTGGTAAGCCAATTATCGCAATGTGAAGTGTTATCGGAACAGCCCAATTCGTCCTTATATACCTATGAAGGAACATTGAACAATTTGGGGTCCCGGGGAAAAGTGCCTCTTTCTCCGCTGCAGCTTTTGCTTAGAGGTGCTACTTTAAGGAATACTCAGTGGATCCAAGGCATTGTGGTGTTTACAGGCCACGAAACAAAGTTGATGCGCAATGCCACAGCTACTCCAATTAAAAGAACCGATGTCGAGCGCATCATTAACTTGCAGATTATTGCTTTGTTCTGCATTTTGAACGTGCTTTCTTTGATCTCCACCATTGGAAACGTGGCCAAGACCAGCGTGGATAGAGAAGACCTCTCATACTTATACATTGAGGGAACGAATATGGCCAGGTTGTTTTTCAGAGACATCTTGACATATTGGATTTTGTTTTCCAACTTGGTGCCGATTTCGTTGTTCGTCACCGTAGAGATCATCAAGTACTACCAGGCGTACATGATTGGAAGCGATTTGGACATGTATCACGCCGAACTGGATACTCCCACTGGAGTGCGTACATCCTCGCTTGTCGAGGAGTTGGGGCAGATCGAGTACATTTTCTCCGACAAAACTGGCACTCTTACCCGGAATGTCATGGAGTTCAAGTGCTGTACGATCGGAGGAAAGTGCTACATCGAGGAAATCCCCGAGGATGGCCATGCACAAATGGTGGATGGTGTTGAAATGGGCTACTACAGTTTCGGTGATCTTCAGAACCATTTGGGAGACAGCAACTCCCTGCAATCGGCCATCATCAACGAGTTCTTCGTGTTATTGAGTACCTGTCACACAGTCATCCCCGAAGTCAACGAAACCACCAATTCTATCAAATACCAAGCCGCCTCGCCCGATGAAGGCGCCTTGGTGCAAGGAGCAGCTGATTTGGGCTACAAATTTATCATCAGAAAACCCAAGGGTGTGACTATTCACACAGAAATCGATAATCAGGACTCCAGCTATGAGCTCTTGAATATCTGCGAGTTTAACTCCACTAGAAAAAGAATGTCGGCGATTTTCCGATGTCCTGATGGAGTCATCCGGTTATTCTGCAAAGGTGCCGATAATGTGATTTTGGAGCGGTTGTCCCAGCTGGAAAGACAACCTTTTGTCAACAGCACCATCAAGCATTTGGAGGAGTTTGCCTCGGAAGGTTTACGGACGTTGTGTATTGCATCTCGGATTATTGGTGATGACGAATACACGCAGTGGGCTAAGAAATACTACGAGGCCTCCACGCTGCTTGAAGACAGAAGCGACCAAATGGATGCAATTGCAGAAGAAATAGAGGTGGACTTGTTTCTCTTGGGAGCAACGGCCATTGAGGATAAGCTTCAGGATGGAGTGCCTGAAACCATTCACACACTCCAGAATGCAGGAATCAAGGTCTGGGTTCTTACTGGTGACCGACAAGAAACCGCCATCAATATTGGTATGTCATGCAAGCTTTTGGCCGAGGATATGAATCTCTTGATCATTAACGAGGAGACGAAAGCAGACACGAAACAGAATTTGCAAGAGAAGTTGGAAGCCATCTACGAGCACCAGAACCAGGCCAACGAATCGGTGTTGGACTCTTCTTTGGCGCTCATTATCGATGGTCATTCGCTTAGTTACGCTCTTGAACCTGATCTCGAGGATATCTTTATTGACCTAGCGACTCGGGTGCGTGCGGTAATTTGTTGCCGGGTTTCGCCATTGCAAAAAGCATTGGTGGTGAAAATGGTCAAGAGAAAGAAGAAGGGGTCGTTGCTTTTGGCCATTGGAGATGGTGCCAACGATGTGTCGATGATTCAAGCTGCACATGTGGGTGTTGGAATCAGTGGAATGGAGGGAATGCAGGCTGCACGCAGTGCTGATGTTTCTATTGGCCAGTTCAAGTACTTGAAGAAACTCTTGCTTGTACATGGAGCGTGGTCGTACCAGCGGATCTCCAATGCCATTCTCTACTCGTTCTACAAGAATATTTGTTTGTACATGACTCAATTTTGGTTTGTGTTCAGCAATGGGTTCTCGGGCCAGTCGTTGATTGAATCGTGGACATTGACTTTCTACAATGTGCTTTTCACAGTGTTTCCACCATTTGTCATGGGAGTGTTCGACCAGTTTGTCAGCGCACGACTCTTGGACCGGTACCCACAGTTGTACCAGCTTGGAATCCAGAAGAAGTTCTTCAACGTGATGATATTCTGGGGCTGGATCATCAATGGTTTCTTCCACTCAGGCTTGATCTTCTTGTGCATGATGACGCTCCTTCGCTACTCCAACTACCTTCCAAATGGAGCCGTGGCCGATAATTGGTCGTGGGGTGCTCTTATATACACTACATGCACACTTACGGCCCTTGGAAAGGCAGCACTACTGGTGACGCTTTGGACAAAGTTCACGGTGCTTGCCATTCCGGGCTCGTTTGTGCTCTGGTTGGTGTGGCTTCCTGCGTATGCCACCATTGCGCCACTCATCAACGTTTCGAAGGAGTACCAAGGTGTTTTAGCACACACGTACCCCAGCTTAACATTCTGGGCTGCTGTGTTCGGTATTGCCATTCTTTGTCTTATCCGAGACTTTGCATGGAAGTTCTATAAGCGGATCCAGAACCCCGAAAGTTACCACTACGTGCAGGAGATCCAGAAGTTCAACATCCAGGACTACAGGCCTCGTATGGAGCAGTTTGAAAAGGCTATCCGGAAGGTGAGACAGGTGCAGAGAATCAAGAAACAGAGAGGGTTTGCATTTTCGCAGGTGGACGATCAGAACCTCGAAAAGATTGTCAGGTTGTACGATACCACCAAGAAGAGAGGAGCTTTTGGCGAGCTCAGCGAGAGTCACTAAAATGAACAGATGCGAAGAGAAGCAGATTGAAAGGAACTGACGCTATGGAAGGAGTGCCCACCGCTAAGTCTAGTATTGGTGCTGGTGGTTTGCGCCCTCTTAGCAGCAGATCGTACATTATGCCTAAAGCGCATCGTGTATTCAGTGATAACGTCAGTCTGTGAGAGATGTCTACTCGAACCAATCCAGTACTAGCACATCGTGCCTTTACTAGAAATGACCCTCTACTCTGTCCGACGAGCAGTGCACTACTGGTTTAATTGACGACATTTAGATTAGTGTCTAAGGTTAAGTAGTGGAGTTCCCGTCTCAAATACTGGGCGACATTTCTCTATATGCTCCGTTTGCCGTTGCTTCAAATGCTGATCTTGACAAGTGAATAACAAAGACCTTTGGCGGCTTTAAAATGTGTGTTTGACGATACACAGTAGAAGTAATCTTCAGACGCTCTAAACCATTTTTGTTATAACCTTTCCAGTACTTCTCAAGCTCTGGTGACAAATCTTCATTGATAAAAAGATGCTCGTCCTCATTCAATTCAAATAATTTGGAGACAATGGAAGCTTCATCTGGCTCATTCTCTTTTCCTTGTTCCCGAAAAAAAACCTCATTATCCACAATTTTGAGAATTCTGCATTTCAAACAATGATAATCTGTAATTGTCTCTGATTCATTTTCATCGAGCAATTTTTCAAGATCAGAACTTACTTCTTGTGGGGGATGCAAAGTAAGCATCAAGAATGGTGTGATATTAGGCCTCGAAACGTAAGAACATGTCAAACATTTCATCTGACTCAAAGCCAACCCACCAAAAGGAAACTCTGGAAACTCGATATTTTTAATTTCGAGAGAATGAAAGTCTTTTTTTAAAAAGTGTTCTTTTAAGCTTTTGAAAGTCAATAAATTCAGTAAAGTCAGTAAATTCAGTAAAGTCAGTAAAGTCAGTATATTCAATAAAGTCAGTAAATTCAGTAAAGTCAGTAAATTCAATAAATTCAGTAAAGTCAGTAAAGTCAGTAAAGTCAGTAAAGTCAATAAAGTCAATAAAGTCAGTAAAGTCAGTAAAGTCAGTGGTGGTCAGAGGTGCTTCGGGTTCATTAGTATTATCAAATACGGCATACACTGTTTTTGAAAACCATTCAAACCAACTCAGCAAAGTGTTTCGTACTCCTTCGCACAACCTTTCAAACCAAATGTTCACACCAACTTTCATTAGAATTCAAGATTCTGAAATCGTAATTCTAGAGGATTGCCATAGATGACTACATTTGGGAGTCTTACAGTACCAGTGAAGGGCTATGACTGACGGAACTGAAGTGTGACTCTCTAAATTATTGGATTGTATAATTTGCCAGTGTGGTTTGAATCTTTTTATCGTGTGGTTTGAATCTTTTTATTGTACGGGTTTGAACAGTTTCGAAAAACACTGTACCATACTCCATCCATGGCAGTCATGAATCAAAGCCAGAGTCATGGCTTACACAACAAAAGAATTCCACTGCAAGAGAATGTATCTACCAAAAAAGCACCCAAGTTTGATGTTTCACTGTTCCACTCTGCTTTGCTTGGAGAATTCACCCGAGATAAAGACTGAATCCAGACTCAGTCAACCAATTCTCTTCACCACAATCAGTTGTCGTTGTTTCGTAGAAGCCATTGTCCTGCAGGGCATACTGACGACCCAAATGGAATACAAAAACACAATTTTGGACACCTATTCAAGAAATAAGATACTCTACTCCTGCATCTTTAGTACGGCCCGTGTGTGGCAGGAAGCTTTGGGGAGATACTGGTTTGAGCCCTGGTCTCAGTATAATGGTTTGAGCCCTGGTCTCAGTATAACGGTTTGAGCCCTGGTCTCAGTATAACGGGTTGAACCCTGGTCTTCTATCAACTCCCCATTCATCCCCTCCACCCTACATAAATTAATTGTCCCTCAAAATATTCAATTGTTCTTTCTCCCTTTGGCATAACCACTTCCTTCCTGGCTCCCGGTGGCTGCTAATGCCCAACCCATACGACCATTAAGCAGTATTTTTATAGTAATGATAAAAGTATAAGATAGAAAGAGTCTGAGGCAAAGCCGTAAGATGAAAAACTCTCACGTGTAGATTCGGCAAGAACAAGATTGTGAGAATACTAATTGTGTGATCAGCTCATTATGTTATGTTCTTTAATGTGTTTATGGCTTACTGATATTTGCTCGTTGACTCAAGAGAGGAACTGAAGGTTATATTTTCGGGAAACGTGCCGCCAAACTCCACTAGAGCACTGATTCCTCATGGCACTGGTCCCATTGCACGAAGCCATCATTGGAGTGCAGATGAAGTTTTTGCAGATGAATTTTCTGCAGATGAACAGATGAATTTTCTGTAGATGAATTTTCTGCAAATGAATTTTCTGCAGAGGACTATTTCTGCAGATGACTATGACTGCAATGAATAACTCCACTATGAACGTCCGTTTACGCCCGCCATAGTGCTTCGTAAAATGAGACTGTTTAATTTAAGCTGGTGCAGAGCCAATGTAACAGAGACGGAGAGTACAGTAGAGCTGGTGCCACCCTATACATTCTACGAGCAAGAGGTAACGAAAATAGCATTCAGTACTCAGTTTAACCAGTATTCAGGTTTCCTCAAAGTAGGTAATATTGAGGTAATGGCTGCAAACCTTGATGTATCGGTTACGAATCCTGGTTATGGTTATGAGCCCCGGCCTGCTCAATAGTACAGTGTTTTTCGAAACTATTCAAACCCACACCATAAAAAGATTCAAACCACACTAGCAAATTATACAAACAATAATTTAAATAGTTTCGTACCCCTTTCACTTCAGTTCCGTCCGTCTAAACCCTTTATGAATATACTTGTAAATCTATTACATATAAGGCAGTCCCCAGATTTAACATTTCAGGATAGTAAATTCTAATGAAAGTTGGTGTGAAAAATTACCATTTGGGGAGTACGAAACATTTTGTCGCGGTGGTTTGAATAGTTTCGAAAAACACGGTATGCTGTGTTTTAGACTTGAACTTTTGAGCTGGAAGTGTAGTGTACTGATGGTAGTAATAGTAGTCCTGGTTAAGAGTCGCAGTACCAATTATCCAAGTCAGGAAGTTTCTATAGTATTAATTGCTGATTCCAGAATACGTTTAATATTGGGAGTTATGCATATTTGTTGATGGATCCTCCATAATTGGAAACCCGGGTAATTGTATAGCTATCCAGTGAAACCAGAGAGCGTAGGGTCAAACACCAAGGCACGATGTAAGGTGAATGGTGAGGCCATGGCCCAATCTAAGGTGAATGATGAGGTCATGGCCCAATCTAAGGTGAATGATGAACATGGCTGATACAAATATGGAGGTCTTATGAAGCCGCTATGCTCAAAGATACAGGGCCAGGATGAACTACGGTCTTTGCTATGGCCATTATAGTACGTTTCACCATGATGGAGAGGTTTCATTGGCACGTTCCTTCAATTGGTATATGAATCGGACAGATTCCTCTTTCTGGGCGATCACAATGAACAAAAAAGATAACTTAGTACAGTGTTTTTGAAAAATATTCAAACCAAAGCGACAAAATATTTCATACTCCTTTGCACAATCTTTCAAACCAAATGTTCACACCAACTTTCAATGAATTCAATATTCGGAAATGTTGAATCTGGATGATTGTCTAATAGGTAATAAATTTAGGAGTCCTGAAATATTAGTCAAGGCTCAAAAATGAAAGGAACTGAATTGGAAGGGGTACGATACTTTGAATGATTGGTTGTATAATTTTCTAGTGTGGTTTGAATTGTTTTATAGCACTGGTTTGAATAGTTTTCAAAAACACTGTACATAACGTTCAACAAGAATCTAACAAATGCCTAGTACTTGTAAGAATCTAACAAATGCCTAGTACTTGTAAGAATCTAACAAATACCTAGTACTTGTAAGAGTCTAAAAAATACCTAGCACTTGTATAGGAAGTGATTTCGTAGTAGTCAGTAATAAGATTAGTAGTATTGTCCTCTTCAGAAGGGTGTTCGAAGTAGTAATAGAAGAGCATTGAGTATTGGTATAGTAGTATTGATATAGTGGTATTGATATAGTGGTATTGATATAGTGGTATTCATATAGTGGTATTGATATAGTAGTATTGGTATAGTGGTATTGGTATAGTATTGGTATAGTAATGATGAATATTGAGCTAATACTATTAGCCCATACAAAAAACTTCCCCATATGGAACTTAATGTTTTCATGATATAACTCACCAGTATGGACCAGAGTGTATACGTGGGTGTGTCAAGCACTATAATCACTAGAATTATACTTTAATATCTGAAAATCTCAAGAAGTCCATACTTTATATCAGCGTGATGCGGTGTGTAGATGTATAGGTTTGCTACTTTCAATTCACAAAGCGCATCCATTAAGTACTAGAGTGATGGTGAGGATGGTATAGGGAAATTTGTTTGGTACAGTGTTATTGAATACCATTCAGACCAGCACAGCAAAATGTTTCGTACTCCTTCGCAGTCTTTTAAACAAATGTTCACACCAACTTTCATTAGAATTCAAGATTCTGAAATGTTGAATCTGGGGGTTTCCTTATATGTAATAGATTTACAAGTATATTCATAAAGGGTTAAGACGGACGGAACTGAAGTGGAAGGGGTACGAAACTATTTAAATTATTGGTTTGTATAATTTGCTAGTGTAGTTTGAATCTTTTTATCGTGGGTTTGAATAGTTTCGAAAAAGACTGTAGTGTCATGAAGTAATGTTGTGAGTGTCCTCAGGTAGTAAAGAATTTTGATAGAAAAGATTACTTTGATGAGGAAATGAGTACTTTGAAAAGGAAATGAGTACTATGATAAAAGGTGTACTATGATAAAAAGAGTACTTTGATAAAAAGAGTAGTATGATAAAAAGAGTAGTATGATAAAAAGAGTAGTATGATAAAAAGAGTAGTATGATAAAAAGAGTACTTTGATAAAAAGACTACAGTGATAAAAAGAGTAGTATGATAAAAAGAGTAGTATGATAAAAGACTACAGTGATAATAAAGTACAGTGATAAAAAAGTACAGTGATCAAAAAGTACAGTGATAAAAAAGTACAGTGATATAAAAGTACAGTGATATAAAAGTACAGTGATAGAGTACCTCAGGTGCAAGTGGACACTGACTTTATGCAAGGTACCAGCACTAGATGAAGCAGACACCCCTTGCCATTGTCTGCTGAGGATGATTCAGACTTGCACATAGCCAATAATTCATATAGGACAAGTTCTTGTATTTCAGTGAAGACAAGTTGAGTGTTGTATTCATACATCAAAAGAAGTCCGGGTACAGGGAAGACATTATGTGATTTCATCAAGGGAAAAAAAAAACAAACCAGTGGACAAACTCTGCTCCTGTTGTGTTTGAGTGTGTTGGGATAGAGAACTAGACGAAATGGGGGAAATGGGGAATCACATGTCTTCAGCGAAGATTGCAGAATGGAGCCGGAGACGGAGGGTGAAACCTAATTACTTATCGTCGTTTGTCCAGTACATTCCTCGATTGTCCCACACCCATAGTTTGTCTACACCCATAGTTTGTCGTACACCCATAGTTTGTCTACACCCATAGTTTGTCGTACACCCATAGTTTGTCTACACCCATAGTTTGTCCTATACCCATAGTTTGTCCTACACCCATAGTTTGTGTATACACTTCCATACATAAGCATGTCTCAGGTTCCAAATACCACGGTTATAAATGCGTCCCATCCCTCTTCATCCACGGATACGGTTCTACCCATTCAAGTCAACTTGTAATAGCGACAAGGTGGAATGGCGAAACAGTGAACATGTATTGGACCCAAATGTGTGTATACTACCCATATAGGGATTGAGCTCACGAAGCCAGTTAATGGGTACTTATGCTACTTGACCGTTCGCGGTTCACCATTACCGCACTTCTTCGACGTCTCCTGCAGAACACCTAATCATGGCCGCTCCCTTCTCAAGATTCATCAACGTTATAGTTATTCTACGAGCTTGCAAGAATACACTATACTGCACATGCACTTCAATGTTAGTGCTCAACGCCACTTCACTATACCACTATCCACTAGAAGTGGGTAAGTAGCAGTAACATAGTAGCACTGGAAATAAGAGATCACGTGGTCTCAATATAGTACAAGTGTAGCATAGCACTACAGCTGGTGTAGCATAGCACTACAGCTGGTAGCATAGCACTACAGCAGGTAGCAGTTCAGGCTGGCGAGGCTCACTACACACTGGTTGGGGCGCGCACGACCATACTCATTTCTCAGGCATCTCACTCACCTTTCAAGCACCATGGCAGAAGACAAACCCAAGGCCCAAGGAGGCGCCGAAAAAAGCAGCGAAAAAGCAGAAACCCCCGCCAAACTCTCCAACAAGGAGCTCAAGGAACTCAAGAAAAAAGAGAAGGCCGCCAAGCGGTCCGCACATAAAGAAGCCCTCGGCATCAGTCCGGAGCAGCAGGAGCAGATTGCCCAGCAGAAAATCGACAAGAAAAAGCAAACCACCAATACCAACTTGAAGAAGCAGTTGAGCCAGGCCGTGTACAAGCACGATGTGCCCAAAATCCCGGCTCTTTTCAGCCATTTGGAGACTCGTGAGCAGAGAAATGCCCAGTCGCCAACAGTTTCCCACATTGTGCACCCTGCCATCCTCACGTTATCGCTTAATTTTGCCAGCCATAAGATTGTAGGGTCGACGGCTCGGTTACGGGAAATGCTCCGGGTGTTCCAGGCCGTGATTCAGGATTACGAGACCCCGGAGAACACCACTTTGACGCGACACTTGACGGGCCACTTGTCCCACCAGATCGAGTACTTGAAGGGTTCCCGGCCGCTATCATTGTCGATGGGCAATGGAATTCGCTGGTTGAAGCAGGAAATTTCGCTCATTTCCATCGATATGCCGGAGCCTGAGGCCAAGACTATGTTGTGCCTGAGGATCGATGACTTTATCCGGGATAGAATCGAGTTGCTGGACCAGTTGATCATTGAAAACTCGTCTCATCACATTACAAACGGGTGTACGGTTCTTACCTTTGGACATTCGGAAGTCTTGCTCAAGTTGTTTCAGTACTGCGTTTTGGAGCAGGGCAAGAATTTCAACTTGGTGATTGTCGACTCTCACCCATTGTTTGAGGGAAAGAAGTTGCTTGAGTCGCTTTCCGACACTCGTATGGCTCCGGTTTCCAACATTCTGTCTCGTCACCTTCCTCCCACCATCACACAGGAAAAGCTCAAGGTCACGTACGTGTTGATGAACTCTTTATCGCTGACGATTTTGGAGGACGTGGACTTGGCGTTTTTGGGTGCCCATGCCATGCTTTCCAATGGCCATTTGTACAGCCGCGTGGGAACTGCCATGATTGCCATGATGTGTAACCGCAGGAACATCTCTGTGCTTACATGCTGTGAGTCGATCAAGTTTTCCGACCGCGTGCAGTTGGATTCCGTGACCACCAACGAGTTGGCTGACCCCAACGATTTGCTTATAAACATCAACTTGAAGCAGGCTCCGCCAAGAAGATCTTTGGCTCTTGAACAGTTTATCAAGCTGCAGGAAGCAGAGGCGCCCAAGAAACCAACAGACAAAAAGGAGAAGGGGGAGCCGGAACAGGAGCAAAAGAATCCGTTGACTGACTGGGAAAAGCTGCCGCAGATCAACATCTTGAATGTCATGTACGACCTTACTCCTCCGCAGTACATCAACAAGGTGGTGACGGAGTTGGGTGCGTTGCCTCCATCGTCGGTGCCGGTGATCTTGAGGGAGTACAAGAACACATAGAGGCTCTGTCTGTAGTTGTAGTCCAGCCGGTTATATTTGGTAGTGTCGGGAGAGAGTTGACCAGAGATATTATGGACGATCAATTTCTTATAGAGCACGACTATACAATGAGCACTAGACCACAGAACATAGGTAACGTATAATAGAGCATAAGTAGAATAAGTAGAATAAGTAGAATAAGTAGAATAAGTAGAATAAGTAGAATAAGTAGAATAAGTAGAATAAGTAGAATAAGTAGAATAGGTAGATTATAATGTAGTATAGTAATAGTGTATAGTAAGTATTTCAGTGTCAAAGCGGTGTATAGTGTTGTGGAACTAGTATAGTTTCTCGATAGAATATAGTGTGTATCTTTACCTCACCACTACATTAAATTGGACTGACAATGTTGTACCAGTGACTGAAATATCCATGGATATGTATACTCGGACCTACTGTGATTCATCATCAGTCTTCTATCATAGTAGTATAGTGTAGTTTAGTAGAATAATGTAGTTTAGTAGAATAATGTAGTTTAGTAGAATAATGTATAGTAGTGTAGTAGAATAATGTATAGTAGTGTAGTAGAATAATGTATAGTAGTTTAGTAGAATAATGTATAGTAGTCTAGTAGAATAATGTATAGTAGTTTAGTAGAATAATGTATAGTAGTGTAGTAGAATAATGTATAGTAGTGTAGTAGAATAATGTATAGTAGTGTAGTAGAGGTACGGTGTGGTTTTAGTGGCAGAGTATATGTTGTCTTCTTTAATACGTCTCTGGCTTAGTATTACTTTACTCGTGGATGGCCTCAAAGAGAACAAAGTCTTAGATAGCTTGAGAGGAACGTGGCCTGGAAAACTCTCACTGAACAATGGGCCGTCATTGTACAGTGGTTCGAACAATAAGAGCAGATCCACTAAGTAGAATCCACTATGGCCATTGCAGTCCCACCAGAGATTTCATTACAGCACAGTACTCCATCACAGTACTCCATCACAGTACTCCATCATCAAGAAGTACAGAGATGGTCTATGCGAGCTATGGCGACTCAAGCTACTTCGCGCAACACAATTTGCTGCCCAGTGAGACTCGAATTTCCACACGTAATGAATACCCCAGAGATAATTTGGCCACCAGAAATATCAAAACGAATATTCAACAGGATGAGTTTCAAGGGGTGCACACCAGGAAATGCAGTTGAATTAGAAACATTCTTTGAATTTGTGATATTTGTGATTGACTTATTGATGTTATTTTTGATGTTGCTTGGTGATGTTATTTGTGATTGATTTGGTGATGTTATTGGTGATGTTATTGGTGATGTTATTGGTGATTGACTTGTGTGCGAATTTAGGAGGTGGAATAGAAATGGTGTTGCGAATGGAGAGTTGCGAATGGAGTGAAGAAGCTCAGAAACTACTCCTCAGTGGTGCGCAGTGTTGGAGTGAGGGCTGAGGGCTAGCGCTGCGTCAAGGTGAAGGAGTGAAACGTCTCACTGACTTACCGCGCATGCCCGGATAATCTCTTGTGATTATCCCAGAGTTACAGAAAACACCACGGCGAATAGTGTGGCGAGAGTGCCCAAACTATGATTCTTCGTATGAAGATGGTGAAAAGTCGCTGGCGCACATCCTGGTCATTAAGCTTTATTTCTGAGGCGTGGTCATCTTGTAATTGGGCTCGTGTATGTTTTAGTTGATGTGGGATTTGAAGTGGAACGTTCTGTTTAGGACGCATGGAAAAAGTGCTAGTTCTGAGGACTACTTTTGGATAGTCTGAAGACTACTTTTGGATAGTCTGAAGACTACTTTTGGATAGTCTGATTAGTCATCTGATTAGTTCATGTTCGTTGATGGCTCCTCTAGAGGATCCAAAGTCCTGTACAGCTCAAGACAAACGTGGCCTGGAAAACTCTCCCTGAACGGTAGCCGTCATTGTACATAGTACTTCGACAATCAGTGCAACTCACTATTGCCGAACCCACTGTGATGGCTGCAAATTCCGGATCACGCCCTTAGTACTCCTCATTGTACGACTGTGAAGGAGTGATGGAATGGCCATGATCCGATCGGCAGGGTCGCCTATGGGGTTATATTATAGATAGGGAAGTATTACATTCTATACTAGACTTAGTATAGAGTAGTGGTATGGTAGCATAGAGTAGTATAGTTCTATAATATAGTAGTATAGTAGTATAGTAGTATAGTAGTATAGTAGTATAGTAGTATAGTAGTATAGTAGTATAATGTAGTAGTATAGTAGTATAGTAGTATAGTAGTATAATATAGTAGTATAGTAGTATAATATAGTATAGTACTACTAAGTTATCTTGTTTACTTAATTCTGTCCCGTTGTCAAAACTATATCCAACACATGATTAGTTCAATCAAATTCCATTTTCTAGACCTTCATTTCCTTCTAAAGAGAATGCTTGCATTTCTGGAATGTCCGTTGTGCTCCCAACAATTCAAAGTACCTTGACTCCTACAGACACATAAGACATGAGACCAAATAAGGCCACTCATTGGAAGTCCAGATACCTAGCTTGAAAAATAAGAAACTCGTGATAAGATGAAGTGGTTGCAGCCTTCCTATTTCCCACTGGTGCTTCGGCTGCGTACCTGGACTCGACTGGTGGCCCAAATGTGACTTCTGCTTCAAGCACTTTTAAGTACCTGCTATTTCCTTTGTAGATAGGGATGTGTTTATGCAGTAAGGCTGACCTTGAACAAAGGGGATGAAAATCCACAAAACCGACCATACTACAAGTCCATGACATAGTGGTGTAATAGGTGCAGTAGTAGTAGTATCCTAGGTGCAATTGCAGTAGTAGTAGTATACTAGGTGCAATATCCATAGTACAGTGTTTTTCGAAACTATTCAAACCAACATAGCAAAATGTTTCGTACCCTTTCGACCAATCTTTCAAACCAAATGTTCACATCAACTTTCATTAGAATTCAAGATGCTGAAATGT